>JAYDZK010000001.1:111191686-111203252 GCA_034509185.1 Euphonia xanthogaster
CTGCCAGGGATCCAGGGGCAGCCCCAGCTGCTCTGGGCACCCTGTGCCAGGGCCTGCCCACCCTCCCAGGGAAGGATTTCTTTCCTATTATCCCAGCTAACCTTCAGCTCAAGGCCATTCCCCTCATCCTGTCACTCCATCCCTTGTGAAAGTCCCTCTGCAGCTCTCCTGTATCCTCAGTCTGAAATACCTGATGTCTCCAGGATGGATTCTCTTGCACCCTCCCCGCGACCAGGAATGGTGTTTGTCATCTTTCAGCAATTTCCACCCAGGGTTGCTCCATTCTGACACACTTTGCTAAGCCTGAGCCTTCTGGATGAATCCCCCACAACACTTAAATCCTTATTTCCCTCAGGTGCTGCCAGCTCAATCAAAGGGAATTTTGACATCGTGGAGAAACTCTTGCTGGATTGTTCCTTCTTCACCGCGCCCCTGCTGTTTAGGCAAACCTTTCAGGCATCCTTGAGAAGAAAGCACAACCAGGTTGTGTTTTTGAGCTGCTGACTCCACCCTGAGCATGTTCAGCACTTGTGCCTTGTTAGTTTGGTCTCCCTCCTACTGAACCTACAAGATTCTTTCAGTCACATTCTGCAGGAATTGGAGGAAGCTGATGGTATTAAATGGGTCTGCAAAGATCTCTGCTGGTTTTGTTTGTCCTTATAAATATTTGATGGCATCGTGGCTCCTTAAAAATGCAGTGGTTTTGTGTAGTAAACCTAAATAAGGATAAGCCTGCACAAGGTATTTTTAATATTTTTCTCTGTGCATCAAAAGAGAAAAGAAGGGGAGCAAGTTAAAATGCATAATGAGGCACAGCATGTTTCTAGTGCTGGGTAACCTGCATTGTTGTTAGAAGATTTAGTAGAAATGTTTACTAGGAAATACAGTGTTCAGGCTGAATTTTAACGAGGAATGTTAAGCTATTATTTGTATTTGATATTCAGGCTGGTAACAGAGAGAGCTGCAGGTAGTGGTCAAAGATTGAATGACAAACCTTGACTCTCATCCCCTTTTTTAACCCTTAAAACTTTCTCAACGTGGTCAATTAGCCTTTTCCTTTGCAAAAATGGAGTAAGACTTCTTGTGGTTATTCTGTATATTGCTTTTTTTTTTTTTTCCTCTTTGTGTGTGGGTTTCTTTTTTTTCTTTCTTTTTTTCTTTTTACCAGGTAGTAAAAAATTAAGTTCTACTGAATTCTTGATTACATTATGATTAATGTCTTTGTTTCAAATCTGCCTCTACTGAGCACAGAATGGGAATTTGTGACTAGAAGTGAGGAGGGAAGAAAGACTCAATCTGGTTCTTTACAATTAATCAAAAATATTCACAGAATTTGCACTTAAGGAAAAAAAATAGAGAGGAAATAATTTGAAAAAATTATGCCCCTTTTTATTTAGTTAGAAACTTTTTCTTGTGTAAAATAAAACCTCCAATTGCTATTAATTCCTGACTGAGAGCTCTCTCCCTCCATTTAAAAATAATTCCTAAAAGTTTTAGTCAGACATAAATGGCATTCTGAGTGGAAGGGCTAAATAGGTTTGTACATAATTAAGAAATGAGCAGCAGGCTGTGGCTCTGAATGTTTGAATGTTTTCAGGACAGAAGGAGGATTTTCCCTTTGCTGAGATTCGATTAAATTTGACAATGAGAGAATTCATGGTTGACTTGCTCTTGGTGGTCTGTCAAGGCTGAAGCCAGGGGCATTTATTGAGGTTTATAAACTCTGTACAGAAGCTGGGTATCCCTTTGCACAGAAACACTGTCTGGTACAGTAATTCACCCCCTTCTCTCACCAATCACCTGTGCAGTTAATGGCTTTGGGAGTTTAAAGCATTAATTCAGTAGCTACACCTTGTGAGCAGAGTAGCCACTGAAAAAGCCCAGCTCTGTGGTTTATTTGAATTAAAAGGTGGGTGCAGGATGTGTGCCTTGGCCAAACACACCTGATCATGTCCAGTTTGTCAAGTTAAACAAAACATTTTTAACAGGGGAGATAAAGGTGGGGGGAAAGCTGTTTTTTCAGAGTGTAAAATAGCTGGATGCCCTACTTAAGCAGACAAATGCTGTGACAAAGTGGAGGAGAAGCTGATGCTGTCTAGGAGATTTCCTAATCTCTTTCTCAATGGAATGGGTTTTTTCCCACAGAAAAAAAAGAGGCTAATCTTAATTTTTTATTTATTTTTGTGAAAGTCTTGAGGTTCTCTGCTCTGGATCCAAGGGTGGGGCAATCTGTCTCTTATTTATTACTTCTGAATTTTTCTTTTTTTGTCAGGTGTTGTAAACAATTATAATTGACTTGGCAGTTATTTAACTTAAAGTTTTAATTTGGGGACATGTACATTTCCAACAAAACTTGATCTTATTCTTTAAAATACAGAGTTGTCATGAGTTCTATATTTTATCAAAAAGAATTTTTCTTCCCTGCTTTCCTTGCACTTCCTTTCTTTTGATCTCTTTCCTCTTCCCTGGAGAAAAAAGGCATTGAAGATGAAGATAGAGGACATTCATGTGGAATTTGAGGATACTGAGGAGTGAGATAAAAAGCAGGCAAGATGAGAATTTTGTTTGTGTATCAGTGGAAATGGACAGAAGTAGTTTTTAGAATTAGAAAGGCTCCATTATGAGCTTGGATAAGACTTGAGGACACGACTTGGTGTTGAGAGAGTTAAAGGGGGTTTGAAATATTTATATCCTTTAAAGAAGTGCTGTCTAATTAGCTGATGTTTTTATACTTCAAAAACAAAGGAAAGTATGTTTAACTTTATACCAGTAAAAATTTTTTGCAGCTTTGCAGTCCTAAAATGTGGCAAAAAGGATGGCTGCAGAGAGGAGGGGAAGACAGGGTAGAACTAAACTGTACTTTTGATTCCCAGTAGCTAATTCAAATTATATGTGTTCTGTAATTATGTTGCCTCGAGCTCCCATTAACGCTGATGAGCTAAATGTATTTATCAGTGGAAAAATAGGCTTCATTTTATACATCTAAATAGTTTAATGTTTTTAATGCAGATTGCCTGATTTGCAGAGGCAGCATCATCAAATGACAAGGTGGATGAGGGATGTGTGATTTTTTTTTTTTTTTTGGAGCCTGTAAAATGCTACCAATTAATTCCTTCTGAGAGTGACTCTCAGCAACCTGAAGTTGTTGCTGTGTGATAGAAAGTCACTGCTCTGCATCTTTATTTGTTGTCTTCACCAGGCTGTAGCTTGCCTGACTTTGTGGGTGCATCCTAAAAAAGGAGGACAGCTGGGAAGTTGCCTCTGGAGTTAAAAATGTGCTTAAGAGCAGTTTGGATGGAGCTCTGAGCAACCTGGGAGAGTGGAAGGTGTCCCTGCCCATGGCAGGGAATGGCACTGGGTGAGCTCTAAGGTCCCTGCCAACCCAACCCATTCTGTGAGTCTCTGCTTCTGCACTGTAAAACAATGGATTCTCTTCAGTAAAAGTCAGGAAAAAGACTGGTTGGAGTGCTGTGGTATTTTAGATATACTTGGGGGCAAGAATCTGAAGAAGTCCTGGCTTTTCTGGAGGAGTGGAGTTCTTTCCCATCTTCCCCTGACACTTTCCTCTCCTCCTCCTTACAAGCACAGATTTTGAGCTGGTATGAAGCATCTTTTTTTTTTTTAAATTTCAGCACTTCAGAATCAGTAAGAAGTATTAAAACCTGCCAGTTGTGGTCCCATCTGTATCTGTTTGGACTGCAGCTCAATTGTATGATTGACTTAGAGCAAGCAGAGCAACACCCCAACAAGCAAATAAGGAACAAGGGGTGTTTTCCTCTGAACACTGCTGGAAGTGTCCAGACAGGCAAGAGGGAGCTGCTCCTTCCTTCCTACAGGTGATTTCTTAGTAGAATTGGGCCATGTTCTGCAAATCCTTTTCCATAAAATAAAGTTAATGGTGCCATTAAGTCTTTCTCATCCAAAAAAAAAAAAAAAAAAAAAAAGATGTTGCCTTCAAACCTTACCCTGCTCCCCCTTAAATTCTCTCATTTTTCTGACTGGGAGATTTGCTCTGTGAGGGTCTGAGGCCAATATTCAGACACAGAGATTCAATTCCACAACACCATCTCCAAGTCTTTTAAAAAAGTCAACTCTGTAGGTGAAATAAATCCTGTGTAACAGAGTGAAAAATTAAATTATTCTTTCTCATGTTATTTACACTGTTCTGTTAGCCATTGCTATTGTCTGATTCATCATTCAGCAGGATTGCAACAGCAATTCACTGGGCAGCCTTGGCTTTGGGCACCACTGGTCTTGCTGCAGCAGGTAGTGCACCTTTGGATCAGGTGCTTGTGGAGTTTCAAAGATGGACTTTGAAAGGTGCTTTGCAGGGGGGCTCCAAGTGAGTGCTCAGGTGCACAGTGTTGTTATTTTAGTCTGTTTGTGTTTGGAAGTGTCTTTTAAAAGCTGAGGGGTGTAATGTGGTACAGGTTGAAGTCAGGAGCCAAGATCACAAGACAATATTTTCCTTTCTTCCATCTTTCCCTCCATTCATTTTTAATTTTTTTTCTTTTTTTCCTTTTTCTTTTATTTTCCTTTATTTATTTATTTTTTTTTAATTTCCATCATGAGAGGCCACTCACCTTGGGATATCCCTTTATAACCACCTGTATCACTCCCAAATCAATATAAAACATGAATCCTCTATTTAGGGCTACTTGCCAGGGATTTGCTGTGGGGAGAGGGAAGCTAAAGCCTTCTCCCCCAGCTTGGGGTCCTGCTCAGTGTCTGAGAGTGGCTCCTGCAGCCGTTGGTAGAACATGGGGTTGAGAGTCAAACCCTAAATCTGTGACAACAAAAATACCTGCAAGTGATGGGAGAGCACTTGAAATCCCTGCAGTGCTGTGCAGCATCACCAGGCAGGCTGCCAAACCCACAGCTTTTTAACTAAACAAACAAACAAAAGAAGCCCTTAGGCCAGGCAACAAGAAAGTTTGTGCTCCTGACAAAGAAAAACAAAAATGGTTTTTGGAAAGGTAGGGTTTGTGCAACCGAGTGAATTAAAACCTTGTAGTACCTAAGGGCAAGGGAATCCCTGTGGGGTTTTTTGCTTCAAGTCTTTTTTCCATGAGGGTTTGTAAAACTGTTCTTGAGTTACATAAATCATCAAGCATAATAAGCCTTTATTTTAAGAGGGAGATTCAATGGGAGATCATCTGCTTTGAAAACATTTCTAAGATGGTGAGGGGAACATCAAACAAGATTAAATCAAAAGGTGAAATAGAGGAAGAACCACGTGCAGTCCTAAATAAGTTTCATTTTAGAAATAAACAGTGCAATCTAGCTTTGCACAGAAGGGCTGAAAACCATATTTATTTTGGGGGAGAATTGAATTATTCTTGCATTTCAAGAATGCAAGAATCCTGTGGCAGGATGGTGTATTGCTCACCTTGGGCTCATATTTAGGTGTGTCTCACAGAGTTCCTCACGTTTTCTGAGCTGGATGTGCCACTAAAATAAATATACACTGCAGAGGAAAGATGGACTCCCCAAACCAAAGAAATCTGCTTTAATTGTCTTTCAGTTTATATTTGTTTTGGCTGCTGACCTTTAGCATCCTGACTCATTCACTCTGCCCACAGGATGTGTTCAGGTGATGCTGGTAGGTGTGTACTGAGCTTTCTCCCTCTCAGTGCTTTGGGCAGGGGTGAGATTTGTAATTTTTTTTTTTTTTTTTAATTTGGTGGTTTTCTGTGTGAGATAAGGGTGCAGCGAGCCTTTGTGAGCAGCAGCAGTCCAAACCTCCCGAGGATCCAGCAATCCCTGGTGCTGGAGAGCTGGGAGCTCCCATGGAGAGCACCTGTGGGAGCCCTGTTGAGCTGTGGTGAGGAGCAGGGAGGGACCTGCAGGAGCTTTGCTGGGAATTCCTCTTAGTTCAGCTCCTGGGACCATGGAGGGCTTGCACAAGGAGCCCTGGAGGTATTTTTAGTAAATCCTTCCATGGATCCTTCCATTACCGATTAAGGGTTTTCCCATTTATTTCTGACCTTGTGGAACTATTCGTGTTGGACTCAGCTGTGATGACTGGAGTGGGAACAGGGAACACAGGGAATTAGCAGGTTCTTCTCCCCTCATGGACACCACCTGAAATTTGCCCCAAAAATTCTCAATGTCAGGGTGGAGACGCCCTGGCACAGGGTGCCCAGAGCAGCTGGGGCTGCCCCTGGATCCCTGGCAGTACCCAGGGCCAGGTTGGACACTGGGGCTTGGAGCAGCCTGGGACAGTGGGAGGTGTCCCTGCCATGACAGGGGGTGGAACGAGGTGATCTCTAAGGTCCTTTCCAAGCCAAACCGTTCTGGGATTCCATGACTCCAGAGCCCATGTAGGAGTGGCACTTTCAGGCACAGTTTAGTGCTGTACTCAGCAGTGTCAGGTTAGTGCTCTGAGCCAGTGAGCTTAGAGGGCTCTTCCACCCTGAATAATTCCATGTCAGATGTGGCGGGGGTGAGGGCTGGGGCTCTCACAGAGCCAGTGCACAAACAGTGTGTGCAAAGGAGCAGGTTTTCCATGGGCCTCAGTGGTTGGAGGGCATCAGAAGGATGGCAGAGTGCTCAGGGTATCGTGACTGTTTGCTGGGTTGGCACTGCCAAGGTCACTCTGGGCTTGCTGCCAGCTGGGCCCCACAAACTGAACCCTGTTTTTCCTGTTTTCCACATAAAGCTCTGCGTTCCAGAGCCTGCTGTGCTCTCTGGAGCTGTGAAGGATCCTTCCAGCCACTCTGGGATACACCAGCTTCCCTCAAGCTGGGCATGCACAGGGGTGCTGCCACTTTCCCCCTCTGTAGTAATTACATATCCTCTGAACAGAGAGAGACATGGTTCTCCCAGGAAAATCCTGGGAAGCTGTGCAGAAGCTGTAAGAAACTTAGAGGAATGAATTCAAACAATTACTATCACTCTTTCTGTAACCATTGTTTATAGATATGGTTCTCCAGAGTGTGCTATTCATAGTTCACCAATATCATAGTGTGAGAGAAAATTCCTAAAGGCCAATCAAGTCTTAGGTCCACCACTGTTTCTATAAAAACTGTAGATTTCTAGAAATAAAGTATCTTTTCATGCCTTCTGATAATAGAGTCTCTGTATCACCTTTAGCTGTCCCAGGTACCCCATCAGTGATACCCCTCAGCTCAGGTTTGGAATGAAGCAGCTCAGTCCTCCTCTCCCCTTCCTTGTGGCAATTCAGTGGTGCAAATTTCAGCACACCTTTCCATTATTCTTCACTTAAAGTCTCATTGTTCCTTAGTCAGTTGTAAAATTGAGGCAGAGTATTTGTAAGTGTTAGAAAATATAAAATACCTGTTAGAGCAAGGGTGTTTCTGCATGTGAGATCTGGCTGCCTTTGCAGAGTTTTGTGCTTTCTTGAGGCCTCACATTCTGAGCTTTGTGATTTATACAGGAGAAATGCAGCTTTTGTTGCACTGTCACCAGGTTCCTTGGGAGAAAGAGAGCTTTAGCAATTTCTTAACCCTTCATTAAAAATAATACATTTGTGCAAATTATCCAGTCCTGAGGGGTTTTTTTTAACATTTTCCTTGTTTTATAATTGCAGCACTTTTTGTCTCTTTGGAAAAAAAAAACAAAACCAAATCCTTTTAAGTTGCCTTGGATTTTATTGCACAGCAAAATACTTTTTCTTTTCCTTGAAAAGGCCCACCTGTGTGTGGAGCCCTGTGATGGCATATGCCTGTCAGCCTTTGTTTAAAAAGAGGGATATTTCTGACTCTTGAGACCAGGGAAGAAATCTTAAATCTTTTCTTTTCTGCTTAGGATTTTAAAGCTATTAATTTTAAAACTTATCATTTTAACCAGAGACAAAAGGAAACTTTGAAATCTTGACTTTTTTGCATTTTTTATTTTTCAAGATACTGCTCCAAGAGGGCTTACACTCCCCCTCCTGCCACTTATTCACTCAACACCAGTGTGCAAAACAACCCCAGGCCTTCTCCCTATTTATTTCCAGCTAGGATAAGCATGGTAGGATAAAAATTGTGGTCCCTTAGGCTGTGGTTTGGTGCAGGCAGGTGTGAGGAGCAGCTGCCAGTGCTGCCTGCCCTGGTCCATCTTGCCACCTGGGGAAGTTCTGCTGCTTCTCCCATTGCGTGCAGAGTGGGATGGAGCCACCCTGGAGCAGTGTCCTGGTAGAGGAGCAACATGGAACATCTTATTCCTATTTTCCTTCAGAATTTATTGCCTTCCATACTTCTTGTAAGCAGTTTCCCCTCTGTTTTAGGTGAAGGAAAAAAATTGTCTTGCCTTGTCCAAAACCAGAAGTGCCTTTGGGACTGTTCACTCAGTTTTGTATTTGTGTTCCCCCCAGATGAAGGCAGGAATGATGAATCGGACTCCATGTTCTCAGAAGGCTAATTTATTTTTTTATGATGCTATATTATATTAAAGAATACTATACTAAACTATACTAAAGAATGCAGAAAGGACACTTACAGAAGGCTAAAAAGATAATAATGAAAACTCGTGACTCTCTCCAGAGTCCTGACACAGCTTGGCCCTGATTGGCCAAAGAGTCAAAGCAACTCGCACCAGAATCCAATGAACCAATCACCTGTGGGTAAACAATCTCCAAACACATTCCAGAGAAGAAAAACACAGGAGAAGCAAATGAGATAATTATTGTTTTCATTTTTCTTTGAGGCTTCTCAGCTTCCCAATCCTGGGCAAAGAGATTTTTCAGAAAATGTGAATGCCACAACCCAGCTACAACCTTTTCCTCTTGTCCTTCAGTGCAAGTGAAGAAGAAAGACCTGGATTTAACCGGGATTGATCCCAACCTTTTCCTCCTCATCTCTACACCTCCAGCAGCTTGTACAGGTGTGGTCTGGGCACAGCTTTGCCCAGCACCTCTCCCTGGAAAGGTCCTTGCAGTCCTTTGTGTCTTGAGCAGGTTAATGCATTAAAGCCGACCAAGGAGTTTGAATCTCTGGAGCAAACTAAAACAAAAGTGACATGAGCAAAGCAGTCATCCATTGTTGCCTGATGATAGAGGAATTTTTAAAAATCAAACGCTCTGGTATAGCCTGGCTGTGCACAGAGAAAAACCTAATTAATTATAAATAAGAAGGATAAATAATTTAAATGTATCACTTATTTCTCCTTTATAGTTTAACTCATGAAAAAATCATTTCAATTAGAAATTTCAACTCAATCTGAAATGCAGAGAAGCATGATGGTTCAAGATGGATGTGAACTCCTTTATGATCTTTATGATTTTCTTTCAAAAATGTCAGCTTTCTTTTCTCTTTTGGCAACTTGGGTGATAAAAAGAAAAAGGAAAAAGATTGCTGACAGAGCCAGAAACTAGCAAAATTTCCTTTGATAGGGTAACAGAATATATTTTTAATTTATGAATTAATAAGTATGTTGTGTGCAATGTCCAATTTGTCAAAAATGTCTTGGTTCCCTTAGAATTCATGTTAAATGCATGAAATAGATGCAGTTTCTCCTCATTAATTATAATATCCCATTTCCTCAAGAGTAACGAAAGATGATTCATTTCTCTCCTCTGGCCCTAACTGGCTCCTTGGTATTACTGATAATGGGTTTTCCCATTTATTTTTGACCTTGTGAAACTATTTATGTTGGACTCAGCTGTGATGAATGGAGTGGACACAGGGAACACATGGAATTAGCAGGTTCTTCTCCCCTCTACTCATGGACACCACCTCAAATATTACCCCAGACATTCTCAAGCTCACTCTGCTCTACTGAAAGATCTTCAACCTTAAAAGTTATGTCTGTGGTCTATAAGTATAAAAAATAATTCATGATCCTGTTATCCCTGATGCTGATTTTTCACCCCCTCTACTCCTGTGTCTTGGTTCTAATAATTTCTACATTTAGGGCTACATTTATTTCTCCATAGTTCTGTGTCTTTATGTCTCTGTGTTTTCCTCAAGTTTAGAGATGTGTATATACAGTAGCTGTATGCTGATGGCTCTCATCTGAAGCACAAAATATGTCCTAATTGCTTCAAATTACTGCTTTTGCTTTCAGTTAATAGTCTCCTGTTTTGTTTCAGTTTCCGCTATGCAATTTTCCTGTTCAAAATTGTATATGTGGAGTACATATATGCTTACATCTGTGGCAGGCTGCAAGGGAAATACACTGGATGTGGTGTGAAACGGGGATTTTTATTAAACTTGATTGAGATAATGTCAGGAGGAGACCAAAATCAGCAGAGATGGAATCAGATCAGCATCTGGTGACTGTTATTGAAAAGGGAGGTGTAGGGAAATGAGATTTGGTTAGGCCAAGAGCTGGTGCTGCACCACGCTTGGGGAGATCCCTGGTACCAGGAATATCTTGTTCAGCCTGGAGAGGAGAAGCTTTGGGGTGACCTTATTTTGGCCTTCCAGTGCCTGATGGAGCCAAAAAGAAAGATGAAGAGAGAGACAATTTCCAAGGACAAGAGGAAATGGCTTCACTCTGACAGAGAGTAGGGTTAGATGGGATATTAGGAAAATTTTTTTGACTGTGAGGTTGATGAGGCCCTGGCACAGGTTGCCCAAGGAAGCAGTGGCTGCCCCATCCCTGGAAGTGTCCAAGTTCAGGGTGCCTGGAGCTTTGAGCAGCCTGGCATAGTAGAAGGTATTCCTGCCTGTGGCACTGGAACTTTGTGATCTCTAAGGTCCCTTTCAAGCCCATTTTGTGATTTTATGATAACTTTGGTACCTAGGGAAGCAAGATGAAATGAGGCCTTCAGCCGTCTTCAGGGCAGTGAGTGATCAGCATCCAGACATTTTAACACCAGAGTAATTGGTGTTAGTTTTTCTATTGCAGTTTTTTTTTTATCAGCAAGAGTGAATTCCTCAGCCACTGGTTCTGTCCTCTAAAACAGAGAGTTTTTTGAGTATTGAGGAGTTTCATTACTATAAAAATAATTTTATGGTTATTGTACTTTGTAACTCTTAGAAACCAAAGGCTTTGTGCAAAAAAAAATTAATATTCCGGTTTCCATTTGAATTCCTTTTTTGTATTTTCTCTTCATGATACATGGAAGTCCTGCTGCCCAGCAGGTCAACTGTCCACATCTATATTTAATGATTTGATAAGCTTCTTCCACCTTTTTCTGTTCTGAATTTCCCAAGAAGAGCTTGTGAGTATGCATTTCTGATGAAGTATTTGATGGAAAAGCATTGGGATTTTTTTTCCCCCTTTCCTCATTCAAAGTACATTTAATGTGCAGATCTGGAAAGCCCAATTTTTAGCCTAATAAAAGAATCTGAGAGGATGGTGGGGGAAACAAGGTTTCAGAATTAAATTGAAGCTAAAAGTGTAGTAGAGAAGAAGTGCTAAAGAAAAAGCTCTTTGCTCTTAGGCTTCCTTACATTCATACCTGATCAGCTGAGGCTTTTAATTCCAAGGGTATATTTGGAAGTTTGAGATTTTAGCATTTTCCCAATGATGCCTTGTGCAGGCTGACCTAGAGCAGAGACCGGACAAAGCTAAAGAATAAAGCAGGGATTTATTCAAAGGCCTCCATGGATCCACCTTGGGCAGCACAAGAGCCCAGCCAGGGCTGCACCCAAGATGAACCAAAATGGCCCCA
>JAYDZK010000001.1:111204005-111215445 GCA_034509185.1 Euphonia xanthogaster
GCTGCTCAGGCCTTGGCAGGGGCTGCCCAGGGAGCTTTGGAGTGCCCATCCCTGCAGGTGTCCAAGGAAAGCCTGGATGTGGCACTCAGAGCTCTGGGCTGCGGATGAGGCGGGGATCAGGCACAGCTTGGCCAAGATGGGCTGGGAGGGCTTTTGCAGCCTAAATTTATGTGATTTATGTAGTTCCACAGCTGCTTTTCTGTTCCCTGACAGTTTTCTCAGCCCCTGTCACTGGCTCGTGCATGAAAAGCTGCAGAAGCACCTCTCGAGAGGTAGCACCACCCCAGGCCTTCTGTTCAAGGGTCCCTGTGCCAACAGGCTGCTCTGTGATTATGGTTTTATGATCTGATAAAGTGGCTGGGGAATAATTTTTCCCTCTAAAACTTCCTTTAATTTTTTTTTAATGAAGTAAAATAAGGAAAAAGTAGTCTTCATTGAAGAACATCTAAAATCAGGTAGTTGAACTTTGATGAATTCGTTTGCAGCTCTAGTGAGCACGCCAGTTACAGAGCTGGCCTCTTCACTTTTGGGTTCAGTAATAATTTCTGATTAGCTCTATTTGAAAATGAGCTTCAGCTGGTGATTTACACAAAGTAAAGCTCATCATTCTTGCAAATCTAGTCAAGTAGTCCTAATATGGCAAGGCTCCAAGTGGAATTCATGTTCAAAATGTGGTGGAAATCCGTGCTTTGTATCAGTGTGTTGAAATCTTGCTACTAACAAAGAGCACTGTGATCTTGCTAAATTTCACAGGGGAATCTTCCAGCAGCCTTAAAGAGAAAAAACAGTGCTGGTTATACTGGGATTGACTGACAGATTAGGACAGAAATCAGAAAATTGTCTTGTGATTTTTTTTTTTTTTTATTCCCTACTGAATTTAAACCAGAAACTTCAAAGTTAAGATGAAAAAAAAAAAGAAACCCCCCCCCCCCAAAAAAAAACCCACAAAAAAACCCAGGAAAAAAAAAGATTCTTAGGAGAGTATACAGGCCTAAGAGTCTGGGACATGTTTTCTGTAACAAACATTGAATGTAATGGCTAAAATAAGAATGGAGGAAGATTTGGGTAGCTGGGGATAGGAATAGGAATAAATAGATGTGAAAATTCCAGCAGTTTGGAAAAATTGCTAACAATTACATTTCACCTTTTTATTTTCTCACCTTCTCTGTTCAGTGTAGTTCAAACATCATTTAAAGGAACTCTTGATTGCCTTGTGGCACTGGAGATTTTGTTAAAGTCTATACCCAAGCTCCCAATCACTGCTATAATTTCCATCCCCATTTTGTTTTTGAGGGCTGTTTTTTTTCCCTCAAAGCCTTTTTCTGTGTATAGAGAGGTAAGATGACCTCTTAGTTGTATGGAGAGAACTTGATTTGTTTTGCTCTTAAACCAGCCTTCTAATTTCCCACCCTAAATATTTTCACAGCCAGCTTTGTTCTACCAGGATTATGCTTCAACTTAAACATTTCTCCTACTCCCTCAGTGTGCACCTCTCTGAAATAATTATGCTTGGAGGAGGACAGTATTTATATCTTTCCATTAACTTCTGTGCAGTAGAAATCAGATACAAACATAATTGAACAAAATTAGATGCATTTTCTTCCAAAGAGTCTCATAGAGTGAAAAATGAATCATTGAGCATTTTATTTGAGTTCTGTGTGGGATTTGCCTGGCACCTTTTGACACTTAATTTAATTTTGTTAAATTTGATATTGAAATATATATGAAAATTCTTTGATAAAACACCGCTCTCCTCTGCTTTCTTTCAATCACACCTTTTGGAAGAATCAACTCTTCTGTGTGTTTAATAATACCTTTTAAATCAGCCATTTCAAAATGCAAGGGGAAACACTGATTTCATTTAGCAGTAGGATGTAGCCACAGTTGTGGCTCGGAGAGGGAAGTGTCAGTGCTCTCGTAAGGATGCCAGGGCTCCCCCTGGCACTGGGGCTCACCTTTGTGGTGCAGCAATGAATATACAACCTCAGGAAATAGGGTGGAAAATCTGCCTGTATCACTGTATTATCTGACACTCTAATCACATAAGCAGCTCATCAGTGCGTGTTAAGGTAGTGGCTGATTTTTTACCTTAAAATATTCCCAGTTTTACCTCTTCCTTAGTTCCCTTGTCATCCCTCTGCTGTTCTGTAGTTGCACTCTCCCTGATATGACCATTTTTGTTCACTGAGAGAACCAGCAGCAGCCTCTCTGCCTTCTCCTTGCATCCTCTAAAGGGCACAGATGCTGCAGGAGCCTGTGGAAACACTCCTGAAGATGAAAAATGATGTCTTAAAATTATGTCATAAAATTATCGCTCCGAAGCTGTCCTGCTAAGATCATTTTACATCTTGGAAATGTGCCCTCATCCTTCTTCTGCTCTCCTGTGTCACAACTTCACTTTTAAAATAGCAGTAAATGTTATGTTAATATCTCCTTTAAAATCGCTCCTTAATGTATGTGTTCATCAAGGTAAAATGCAGTACCCTAAAATATTGCTGGCACTGAGCATTAACATTGGGGAAAAAAGAGTCTAAATCCTACTTAAATGAGTATTAAATTTTGTAATGTACTTTTAAGACAAGTCACTGTTGGATATTCTTTTCTGGTGCTTTGTAGCTCCAGCATTTTTTTGCCCACACCCTGCATTGAACTGAAGCAGAATTTTTCATTAATCTGGCTGTTAATTTTGACATTCAAAGGTCAATGGAACTCTCTATTAAGATATTAGGCATAACATATGCTCATTATATCATCATGTAATGCTTATCTCACTTTGATAATGCAGCAGCATAATGGTGTAATAATATTCTGTAAATCACAGCCAGATATCTAACATCTCCTCTATCATCTGTATGGAAATGGAATTGGGAGCAGATGGGGTTTTTTGTCTTTATGAGTATTTATGGTGGTACCTGATATCCTGGTTGACCTATATACATGTCCTTTGCAGAGGAAATCACATTTCTGTCACTCCACATCTGCCATGTTCATCCATGGGCCTGGGCTTTATTTGGATTGCCCATGGAATTTGAAGGCATGGATAAAACACTTATTTTTAAGGTTGTCCAGTTCTCTGCTTGTGTGTGCAGTATCTCAATCCCAAATGCCTCCCAGCCACAAGAATTCATGTGGAATAAAAGATATGGAATGAAAGGTTTTTAAACGAAGATCTTTTAGTGGTTTTACACTTTTAAATTGTTGTCTCTGCACTTGGAATAACCTAAGAGCACTTATTAATATTTGATGGCGTGGTGAAAGCCCTAAGTATGCAGATTTATGGAGACCACAAATGGCTCACCTGGGCTTAAACATTCTTGCTCCTTATCCTCTAACCAAAGGCTGGAAAGTGTAAATTCAAGGTGATGAGGCAAATGTATCACTCAGAAGGGGCTTTCCATATGTGAACTTAATCTAATTAAAATATGCTTCATTCCATATTTATTTTTATAACTTTGAGGCAATGCTCATAGGAAATAAAAGACTCCATTTTGCTTAGTGAGCAATACAACAAAAATGATTTTTTGAGTTTGGTTTTTTTCTTTAATAGTTTGATAAAACTTTGAAAGATTCTTTACAAATGTTAACTTGTGCCTGAATCTGCATGCTGAAGAAGGGATTGCTGGGTTTTTTAACTGCTGGCTGTGAGATCTGTCAGTATTTTTGATGGGGATGCACTCTGATTTTTCTAAGCTAATGATTTGTAAGAAATTAGATTTGGGATCTGGAAAATTTGGGTCAAGGAAAGGTCAAGGAATTAAAAGATTATTATGGGCAATAAAAACCAGATGGAATACAACATTATGGAGTGAAGAGGAACTTCTGGCAGGGTGGGGCAAAGGACAAGTGGAGCAAAGCCAGGACCAGCAAAGCGACTGGGGTTGCACATGAAACCAGCATGAGACACCTCAAATCTGCGTTTGCTTTGGGTGGGTGTGATAACTGCTCTCAGACTGACACCTGTAGCAGGGGCTGGCATCAGCCACTCTGCTTCCCTGCCCTGCTCTTTCCACATCTGGTGAGAAATTCAATTTAGAGACATGGAACCTGAGCTGGGACAGCAGCCTGAGCTGGGACAGCAGCCTGAGCTCCCTGCCCTGGGAGCTCAGGTGCCACATGTCCTTTGGCCAGCTCAGAGCACTGCACCAGTGCCAGCCCAGCCATTCTCCATTTGGGAGAGGAGGGTAAAGGGGTGAAGATGGGGTGCAGGGTGGGGAGGCACCCCTGGGGGCCAGAATTCCCATGCAGGCAGCACCAGCAGCCAGGCAGCTCCTAGCCAGACCCATTAATCTGCTCAGCCTGCCGAAGATGAAAGTCAAACTTGCTGTGGGAGCACTGCCAGGCTCGGGTCACCCCTGTGCATTCGGGCTCTGGAGGAGATTGTGCCTTGTCCTGGGAGGATTAGGCAAGAGGGTGACACAATTATACTTTTCTTCTGGCCCTGCCAGACAAACTATTGCCCATTACACATTTGTCCTGCTATTTAATTTGCTCTGGTGGTGAGGTGATGTGTGTTGCTCATTTTTAGTGGCCACGTGCTGCTGCAGGAAGTCATCAGGACAGTGTCCCTCCAATTATGTAACGCAGGTTACTTAAGCCTGTGGATGTGTTGTTGGCTGTAATGAGAGCAGGGATTAGGAGCAGCATGTGCTCCAGGATAAAAAAAAAAAAAAGCTTTGGACTGACCCAGAAATTGTTTTTTTGTGACCTTATCCTGCTGTAGGAGAATTCAGGTAAAGGTGAACTTTGGCTGGTGACTTCTCACTTGCAAAAAGTGATGTTGCTTTAAACAGAGAGGGGGGAAAACTCTCTGGAGAAAAATGTCTTGTTGCTACAAGGGAAAAATCCATACGCTGAAAGAAAGATATTACAAATTTGCATACCTGCTCATTTTAGTAAGGAGAGGAGGCACCACACGTTATAGCTTAGGTGAGAGTCCCCCAAAAATGGGTCATGGGGGGTGCACAGGCATGGGGGTGAGGGTTCCTGACTCTGTAACAAACAAACAACACTGTCTGGGGAGGTTTCAGGGTGGGGAGCTGCATCTAACTCTGCCCACGGAGATGCTTCAGCCTTCCTATGGGGTCTGCAAAACCAGACCCACATCCCTGGCCAAGGGCATCCCACATGGGTTTCCCATACTAATAAAAGCAAACATAAAATCTTCATTTTTTTCTTCCCTAGCCAACAGCCTGCCACTTTCTTCTCTTAATTGTATTTTCTACTGAGACTTGCTCCAGGTGTAACCTGTCAAAACTTTGTTTATAATGAGGAGAACTATTTTGATGAAATTCTGATTCAACAACATATTCAATAAAGTTGCAATTATTTTATATCACCAATTTTAAAAGTGCAATGAAAATTAGTGCAGGTGAACCCTTACATGTGCTTTCAGAATAAAGCTAGCAGGCTCCATTGTGCCATCTTTAATACAAAACTTAATTTTTTTCCTAGCCAGAACAAAATTGTTCTATATAATTTCTTTTATTTTTTTTTTGCTTGAGAAAAAAAATAACATTTTTCCTTTACACCCTAATTTGGGGAGAAGAAGAGGAGGTCATTTTAAAAGCTGTTATTGCCTCTTTCGTTGTAAATAACACAGAAGATTTATTTCCTGAACCGCTTCAGTCCTTCTGAACACACTTTTATACTTCTTTTCCCCCTAAGATTCATTTATTTGTTTCAAATGTATTTTATTTCTTGCTTGAATGTTGATGAGTGGCACTTTTGGTGCTATGGCTGAAAGGAGTGGCACCTCCTTTGCTCAAAATTCCATGGCTACAAACATAAGGAGCAGCAGCCAGGTCTCCATCCCAGCAGCACTGAATATCTCCAGAATTATTGCTTGAGCAGGCACTTGGGTAAGATGAACAAAAATTGGTTTAAAATACGTTTGCCACTCATTTTCCCAGCAGGGCATTGGGGCTGTGCTTGGTGGTGGTCTTGGCTTTGTTTTTTGAGGACATTTATGTTTGTGCTTGAGAAATGAGAGCAAAGTAAAGATTTTGGATTCAGCTCTGTTGGCCTCTATCTGGAATTCTGGTCTCTTTTAGAATTAAGTTCTGATAGAAATGCTGTATGCATCTTCATCAGCTCCTCTCTTGCCCTGCTTTCATTTTCATCTCCCTCCAGTCCATTTTTCCTCTTCTTTCCTTCCCTTTCTTCCTCTTCTTTCACCTTCTTCTCTGTCTCCTCTGAGCTTAAGATCCCTCCTGCCTCCTGATGAAGCAGCAAGAGAATGAAAACAGGTGAATTTTGAGGTCTTTATAACACAGTAAATTAAACGTTGGACATGAGGAAGCAAAATTTGATTACTTTATGTGGGTGAACTTCAGAATTAAGAAATAGGAGGCAAATTTCATTTACAGAAGAAACATTAAACGCTTCACCAGGGCCCATGGATTTATGTAGATCTTGTTCCTTTATGTATTCCCTGACCTCATCTTCTTCCACCAAAGTCCTCCTTGGTCCAGCCTTTTCCCTTGGTCTCTGGGGAAAGGTTTTGGGATTCCTAAAGCTGACCTTGCAATTAAATACTGGGGTGAATAAGGCACTCAGTCAAATGAAGGTGCTCCAGTGTCTGACAGCCTTTTTCTGTAGACATTCAGCTTTCACTTAAAGGTAAACATGTTACCAGGTGAATATCTTTATCTGGAAGATATCTGTGGGTAGAGATTCTCCTGGAAAGAGGACACAGCAAGTCGTGGTCCTGATGGCAAATTCTTTCTTCTTGTAAAACACCTTCTCTGCTGTGCATTTGTTTTGAGTTTGGGTATTTTTTGGACTTAATTCCTTCCTGAAGGATTTTGCACTGTACTGAAGGACTCTCAGATAGTGACACAGCCCAGATTTGGTACCTTTCTGCCTATTTTTATTCTTGTTTCCCAAGTTGAATCTAGCACCATTCTGACCTTTCAGAGCTAAATGTAATGAAAATGAATAAATCCGTTCAGTTACTGTCTTTTGGTTTCAACTACTAACAAAATGAAGGCAAAATAAAGGTCAGTTTTGGCAAAAGAAGTGTAGCTTTAACAACATGACACTATTATTCTACTATGCTGTTTATTTCCTATTAAACACATTTATTCTGTTTTCACCAAATATCTGTTTCTACTTAAGTCTTTCCTACAATCCTGTGTAAAATCTCCATGTTTTACAACACTTCTGCTATGTCAAATGCACAAATATTTGATTTTTCTGGGATGTTTGGCCTCTAAATCAGTCCCTGTGTTTTTCTGTTCACACTGAGTGGAGAGTTGCTGACTTACACCTGTGAGAGAGCCTGCTATAAATATGATCAATAGCTGTTTCCATCCTATTATTTTTATTCTAGGCACATTCCCGTGGTCAGGATGTCAGATTCAGTGTAATGTGGTATGTTGTCTAATCAATAGTAATAATGATAAGACAGCTTTTTATCCTGATGGCAGCTTCATGGGGGGATTTGGAAACCATTTGTTATCTGAATGGTGATATGAAACCCTAACATTAATGCCAACTATGCTGCATGTTCCCTCCGAGTTTTCAGTGCGTTGTGTCACCTTCCATTAAGTTTTATCATGTCATGCAGCTGCACTTTGAAGTGCTTTACTTGTTCCTGCGTTGAGAATTTGAGGCAGAAGGATGTGTTTCAGCTTTCCCTGCTGCCGGTGCGTCGCAGGAAGCATCCAACTTTCCTCAGAGTTGGGGTCTAATTGCTGCTTATTAAAAACAATGAACTATCTTACAAGTTGTACTTTTCTGCTGCCTATTTAATTAGTGTTCACCTCCCCCCGCCCCGGCTTTCTGTCCCCCCCTCAACTCCTTTGCTAGGCTGACAGAGCTGAGAGGAGGGAAAGTGAAGCAATTTGAAACCTTGTTAGAAATTTATGAAGTGCTAAAATGTTTTATTCCCAGAGGCTGCTTTGCCAGCTGTCACTGGTAAGCCATTCGCTGCCTGTGCTAGCAGGGGGAGGCAGCAGGCCACAGCCAACACGAGCGTCTACATCGTTTGGCAGATTATACACTCTGTAATTAGCAGGAAGTAGAGTGAAACTAATTATTTTTCTCCTCAATTGGGCCAATGACATTTGAGAGGAGGACGGATGTGGTGCTGGATGGGGAAGTTGTGGAGAGGCCACCGATTCTCCCCTTTCCCTGCTTGCTGTGCCAGTGGTGACCCCCACTTGCAGCTGGGAAAGGCAAGGATGAGCACCTCTGCCTGGCTCACAGCCTGTGGCCAGCAGGAGAAAAGCTGTGTGTTTGCTCTGCAAACCTTTCCTGGTCTGTGGGAATGATGCCTTTTTGGCTGTGGAAAAGCTGGGCAGGGTTTGGTGTCTCGGGTGTTTCCTCCAGTGATGCTGTGCAGGGCAGGATGGAGGTCTTGAGAGAGGAGGTGCTTTTGTGTCCTCTTGCTAAACCTCCAAAGGCTCCTAAATGGCTGATTTGGCTGCAAAGTGCACTGCCAGTAGGTTCTATCTGGGAAAGTCTGTTTGTGTAGTAGTCTATTAGAATTTTTAGTTTTGATTTCCTGAAGTAAAATGGAATTCTGTCTGCTTCCATCTTATAGTTCTCATTTGCAAGCAACCCAGCCACCCCTTACCTGCACACATAAGCTGCAGCCTGGAAACCAGATCTTTTTTCTCTCCCCTCTAAGGCTGACCTTTAAAGTTCATTCCTATCTGTGCATTTCCAAGGGAAGACTTTCACAAGGTCACTTCAAAGACCTTATTATTTGAGTGGAGTCACTTGAAGTACAGTGCACAAGCAGCATACTGCTAGAATATGAACCACTAGAAAATGCATTAAGGGCATTTAGAAACATAAAAATAGCTGCTGCTTTCTGTCTTTAACACCAGGTGAGCTTCAGTGTTTTAAAAAACCACTAGCATTGGCTTTTTGTTTTGTTTCTTTCCTGTAGCCTGATAAAGCTGTTAGTTTATATTCTAGGTGCTGGGCCTAAATTCTGCTTTCTACCTCCTGTGTCATTTTAATCAGTTCTTTAATTAGACCAAGAAGTGCGTGCTGGCTTTTTATTTTACCATTTAAATTTTTTTTTTTTTTTATTAAATTTACCTTTTCTGTTTTTATTTTTCTGTCCCCCCACCTTCCATCTTGTGGTGGTCCCTTGAGTTTTGCACTGACCATATTCTGAACAGGTCTAATGACAGTCCCTCAGTTCCCTCCCTGAGCAGATCATTTCTGTGCCTAACTGCTGTTAAAGTTAGTAAAAGCTTAATGTGTGTAGCCTTATTATTTTCTTCCCCTCATTTGATTTCAAAGTCTTTCCTCTTCATTATGCCAAACAGGAGTGAGGAAGTTCTTTTCAGTGAAATGTTAAGACCAGGAAGAAGTGGGTGTTTATGTGTACTCAGGAAGGGAATTCAACAATAACAAGGCATTTTAGTGTCAGCTGTGTATAAATTAAAGTGGATGTTCCATGTAGACAATGCACATCCTTTAAGAATGAGCTATTTGTAAAAAAATAGGGTGCTTTTTTTTTTAAACAATCATGTCTTTCTTGACAGCATTAGGTATTTCTTCAAAGTAACAATGCTTTTGTGTGAAAATTGTTAGTTTAGGTTGACTCTACATTGTAAAAGCAAAAAGGAATTTGAGCTCGAGTTTTGAATGCATCAAATGGGCAATGCTGCATTTGCATTAGGGTGATGTTTACAGGCCCTTCAAAAGGCAGGAACTGAAATTGTGCTTCAAGACTCTTCACTTCTCCCTCTTTTCCTGCCAGCTCTTTGTGCACATGCTGAGAAGCCTCGCTCATGGAGTGCCTGGTTTTCAGCTACCAGTGTTTGTGTCACCGCTGCTCACAGGGTCCACAAAGGGACCTCGAGGCTCCTCAGCAGTGTGGGCAAACCCTGTGTGCTGAGTCCTGCTTCGGGCAGGAAAATGGAGATTTGTGTCACATCACCTCTCAGACACCTTTGAATTCCTGAGGGTGCCCAGCCTGCGGTGCCTGGTGCTCTTTGTCATTTGGCTCCTGCCAGCACATGTGGGATGGAGAGCGATGGCCAAGCAGGGACTGATCTCCCTGCAGCAAAGCTGCCCCTGAAATTAGGCAGTAATTCAGTGCAGGCATTGCAAAGCAGGCTTTAAAGCTGTTTTTGTGGTAGCAGGATGGCTCAGTGGTAGCAGATCCTTTGCAGGACCAGAGGTGCATGTCCCTGCAGAAGGGGCAGTTTGCAGCTGCCTTAGTCCTTCCAGTAAATAATCATATAATTCTTACAGGTTTTTCCCATCTTCTTCCATTCCCCTCCTTTTCACCAGCCCCAGATACTTCATGTAGACCTGACAACAGCGTTGCTTCTGAGTATTTTTTCCTCTTAGATGGGTTCTCTCAGACTGCTTCTTCTGAGGGAACTTTCTGGTCTCTGCTGCAGACTGTTTTGATATCTGAGTAGGTTTTCATCCCCTTATGGGACTAACACATGCATTTGCAATTGTAATAAATACTGCTCTTTCTGAAAAATATTCTGTAAACATATGTTTTCTTTAATAATGAGGTCTACAGCAAACCAACTGAGATTAAGGCTGGTTCATATATTTATTTATCTTTTATTGTTCTTGTGCTTGACATGTTAATGAATCATCTCACCATTCTAATGAGAGTTATCACACACAAGGTTTTCAGAAAGTCAGAATGTAGTCACTGAATCTGCTGGTTTATTTTCATTCTGGAACCCCCATAAGCCCTTATTTTTGTCACGAGTGTTACCTGTGTTTTGCTAAGTCCAAATTTAATCTACAAATAATAACAATGTTATTGTTAACTGTAAAACTGCACTTAGATATCAACCAAACAGAGATAGTGTAGAGAGCTGTTTCTGCTTGCACAGACCTCCCTGGGAAATCTGGGCTATTTTCTTTCTGATCATTTTTAATTACTTGCATGCAAGATCTGCTCTCCAAATTTAACATTTCACATTGAGACACATGACATCATCTGAGCACAGGCTGCTGGGAAATACAAAATGGGACTCACCATCCCCAAAGCACTTCTAGGATTCATCTGATATTTTGTGTATTTTTAAGAGGCAGAAACTAATTATGCTTTTAACAGTTAAAAGACTCAGCTTGGTGTAGTGCTAGTGATCTGTGTGGCATAATTTGCTTGTCTCTTCTCCCACCAGATCAATTGCATCTGTTTATTAGTGGGTGATATGCACTGAATAGGGATCCCAAGGAATATGGAAGAAAGAAGTTATTTCCAATCTTCTTAAGGAGAAGGAACTTAGAATTTAAGACTGTTTAAAATCCCCTGTTGAACCTGTTATATCAGATGAACAGCAAATGCATCAGCTTTCTATATAATGGAATCACAGGATGGTTTAGGTTAGAAAGGACCTCAAAGCTCATCCCATTCCACACCCCCACCATGGCAGGGACACCTCCCACTGTGCCAGGCTGCTCCCAGCCCCAGTGTCCAACCTGGCCTTGGGCACTGCCAGGG
>JAYDZK010000001.1:111215450-111228215 GCA_034509185.1 Euphonia xanthogaster
CAGCCCCAGCTGCTCTGGGAATTCCATCCCAGCCCCTGCCCACCCTGCCAGGGAACAATTCCTCATTCCCAAGATCCAATCTAAACCTACTCTGAGTCTGAAGCCATTTCCCCTTGTCCTGTCCCCCCATCCCTTGTAAAAATTCTCTCCCCATCTCTTCCCTTGCCTTTGTGAACCCAGACAGGTTCCCATGGCCCCGTTCTCTGCCTGCCCAGGCACATGCCCTGTGTCTGCACATCTCACTGCTGGGGCATTGTTCTGTTAAATGATGTAAAAAACAGCTCTGATATTTGTCTGCGCCTTGCTCAGCATGGGGAGGTGCTGTGCTGCTGAGTGATGGACTAGAAAAACCTAAAAATACCTTCTTGCTGCGGTGGTTCTTCTGCAGACTGCTCCTTACAGTGGCCTTTTGTTTAATTCAAACACAGAACCACTTATTTTCCCATTTTCAAGGCTGATACTCTGGGAGTCTAAAAAGAACACCTAAGCTCATGAAACCTGATACAAAGGTCAATTTATGCCCATCCTCCCCACCAAATCCTTGATGTAATTAAATGTGCAGTACTTGAAGCTTACCCTACTTGCTGCTCTTTTTTTTGGTTGTTGTCTTGATTAAACATGACAACAGATCAATGAGAGAGTTAAAACAGGCCATTAAAAATAGGCACAGGCTTAAGCCAAGTATTTGGTTTCACTACAGACTAATAAAACAATCCAAAACGTTCAGAGTGCTTTTAATGGGACAAATCTAGATGTGAATTATATAGGGGATTGGATGGCTTGGTTGGATGGCATATTTTTAAAAATTATTTTATTTTAAAGCCAAAAAAACTTAGAACAATCCAGGAGGGATTTTACCAATCAGCTCATTGTAATTTTTTTTCCAGTTCATGAATGGAAATAGCTCAAGGTGATCATAATCAATACAGCCAGATACCTTTCTTTAAAATCTGAGTGAAGAAAGGAAGAAATGGAAAGATGAAAAAATATTGCTGCATAAACCCTCACGATTTCTCTGCTAGATCAAGTTCTGTATTAGGAAATGCAAACAGGCCCTAGGGATACCTTGGTATCAGTCTATGCCCTGAACTCAACTGGTGCTGCTGCACAATCTGATATTTCTACAGATTACATAAGGTCTTTTATTTGATTGGTGTGTCCTTTGTGTCCTGTCCCCTTCACATCAGCTTGTGGGTGAAACAACATTTGGAAGTCAGTATTTTTTTGTCACTGAGTACTCCTGGCCTTCTGTTTTATTCATTTTGTTCTTCTCATGTTACATTTTCAACGATGCATTGAAATATTAGTGAGGCCACATTTGGGACTTGATCCCCTGAGAAATGTTAGATATAGAAACACCTCTGCCAAAAACCTGTGCAAGACAATGATGTTTGCAAACCTGCTGTCCTGATGATGGACAGAACTGACTGCTGTAGTTGTCCTTTGAACTGGTCATAAAATTAAAGTATTTACATAAGAAATTTAAAAGCAGCAAGAATTTTTTCCCTCTTGCTTCTGCTCTCTCATGATTTGCTGCTTATCAGGATCATGGGAGCAAAGGAACCTTATTCCTCCTTCCTCTGCCTCCTCTTTACCCCTTTAGTCAGGTTTGTGTGTCACTGTCACATCTATTTGAGGTTACCTCTGTAACTTAGGTAGAGGTTTGTGTGTGTTTGGGTACCAGCCTCCAGTTTTTGCTTTCCAGTCTTAATATTGATATTTAACACTTAAAGCAAGATTAAAAGGATAAATATTAGGATTTTTGACACACACAGCATGACCTCCTCATGTCTCACATCCAGGCCACTGAAACTGGATTGGGTTCTGTGTTGGCAGCAGAATCACCAGCTAAAGACTCATGAAAAGGCTGATGTTTTGGTAACCATTTGGAACCAACATAGAGTTAAAAAGAAAAAAAAATTAGTAATATATATGAGACACTTTAATTCCCGTTCATATTCCTATTCTAGCACAAATGTCATTAAATTGTAATAGTGATTACACATAATGACTACTTGATACTTTGATTTTGCTCAAAAGATCCCTTTTATCTCATCATTATTTACACTTTAAACTCTGCTTCACCATCTACATGGCTGTCAATTTGTATGATGCACATACTTAATTATCTCTGATTAGGAGCAGAAGTGTGTGTGGGAGAAACTATTTTGCCAAATACAGTGATTGTATTAAACCTTAAATATTATGGTTTAGTGTGACTGATGAATGAAAAAGGTGGATTTTCAGCTTGGTAGAGTTGGCTCATGAAGATGAAAGGTGGATGCTGTGGTTTGGAGCCCCCAGGGAAGGTGATTTTGTCTTGGTCTAGCACAGGAGATGCAGCTGGAACACTCCAAGAGGTACCAGCAACACAGGAAATATTACAGAAACACTTGCTTGGAACAGATTGTTTCAAGAAAAGGCTGAATTTTAGGACCTCTCTGCTCAGCCTTTTCTTGTAGGATCCTTTAACTTCTGCTCAGCCTCAAAAAATGAGTTTAAAAAAAATAGTATTGAAAAGAAGGAGTAAGACTTAAAAGAGGAAAAGGAAATATTTAAAGGTAAGTTGGGATGTGATACAAACCAAAACAGGACAACCAAAACAGGACAACCAAAACAGGGCACGCAATTTAGATACAACCAAAACGGGACAAGTTGGGATGGATACAAACCAAAACCGGGCAAAAGATAGGGGGATTTGAAAAGTGTGAGGGTAATTGGCAAGAAATTCTCATGTAATTGGTGAGAATTTGTCTTCCAAGGGTGAAATCTTGAAGAAAAACCATGTTAAATCCTGCAGTCTTGGACAAAAAAAGTGAAAGTGAAAGAGGGTGAATTTAGAAAATTCCCAAATAATCTTTTTGAAAATGGGCATCTGGGACAAATCATCTCAATCCCTAAGGAACTGATGCTAGAAAATGAATTTAAAATAACTTTTTTAAACTTCTGGAAATGCCAGACATCAGATGTGTTCTTGCTATTTTATTTTGGGTTCTTAATGTCACAGGTTTTTGTTGTCTTAAAGGACTAAGGCAGAGAATTATAAGTTACCAGGCCTTAAAGAACAAAGCTTTTTAGAACACGTAAATAAATGCTGGGGAAAGAAATCTGACTTAGAAAAGGAAAGTTGTGCTTGGCAAATTATTACAGATTTTTTCTTTGAGGGAATCGAAGCAGGTGGGCAAGGAGAATGGAGTCAGTGTAACATAACTTGGTCTTTAAAACAAGTTTGTCAAAATGTCATATCAAGCAGAATGGAAGAAAGATGCCATGGGGTAAGAGAGGTCCTCATGTAGATTAATGAAAGGCTAGGAAAGAAATAGGAAACATATTATTGATTTTCCTGCTGGAGAAAAAACACTGTCAGTGATCTGTGCTGGCTCATGGGCTGGTGACATAAATGAACTGAGGAAGGTTATAAATATTAAAATCTTCTGATGGAACACTACTCAAGAAACCCCAAAATGCACAGAAGTAGAGATGCAAAAAGTTAGAAAGATCATGCAATAATGGGGAATAAAATGGCAATTGGGGAAGAAAACGAGTGCAGAGCACTGCAAACAGCAAAGGTAATTCCAGTTATTTGTGTGATACTGGGCTTAAAATTAGCTGTCACCACTAGGAAAGGATTGTGGCAGACCTTCCCTAAACATCCTTTATCAGCCACTGCTGGAGCACATGTGATGGGTACTTGGACATTTGGAATAACACCCAATTCTACTGTTATACAAAAGAAAAGGTGATTTATTTTTTTAAAAAAATAAACTGAACACTGAAGAATTCTTTTTCCTTTCACTAAGATTTATGTTGAACGTTATCATCCTTCTCCCAAAAGTGATAACAAAATAAATGAGACTGTGCAGTTCTTCTTGAGGCTTGGTTTCTGTAAAGGGCTCCCAAGGAAAACTGGAAGGGAAAAGGTTTGTTTGGGCTGAACTGACACCAGCGTGGTCAGAAATACCTTCCTTGGCTGCAAGAAGGGGCAAGGACTTCATTTTCATTGCACTTTAGTGAAAAAGGGATATGTTATTTTTAAAAAAAAATACTGGAAAACACAGAAAATTTTCAAATTTAAATTAAGTTCAAATAATGCTGGTTTTTGCTGTTGCTCTTTGAGGCTTGTGATTGCCTTGATGTGACACAGAAATCCTGATGGGGGGAGCAAATGGAAACCAGGATTTTCCAAGTAACAGCTCAGCAAGTTGTGTGCTTATTTTCCAGGTAAACAAAGAGGCCTTCAAGGCAAGTTAGTGTTGTATTTTGTCAAGAGTATATAATAAGTAAATCTGTGTTATATAATCATCCTGTACCATCTTCATAATGTTTTCATATTATTTCTGTTCCTCGACTGTTTAACATGTTAAATGTGCCATTTCCAAACTGAATGTTATCTTGGGAACATTCAGAATGTTAAAACACCCTTGGATAACTTATTTTTACATTGGTAGTGTGTCCCCTCCATTTTAGATGTAATATTAATATTGGGTGATGTTTTCATTTATTTGAGATATGTTGAATTTCTACTTAAAACCTTTCCTCATCCAGTAAAACCCAAATTCCTGAGATCTTGTCTCCCATTGAGGAAAAAAAAATTCCTCATGGACTGTGTCTATTTTATAATAACATTAATACACTTTTTTCTTTGTATGCTATGTTGTATGAATTATACAGTAAACCCAAGACAAAGAGAATACCAGATTGCTGTTGTTAAGGCAGTGATCATTCCATAAGTTGTCTGTTTGGTTTTGTTGAGAAACAAAATTAAATCCTGAAGACTTGTTTTGCACCTACCCTTTTTTTTTTTAATTATCTTTTCCCCTTCAAGTGATAGGTAGAGTGAAAAATCTTGCTTTTTTGGTATTCTTTTTAATTAAGATTGCAGTAGCTTGTCATAGCTCTAGTCTTCTACAAAAATAGCCATGAATGCTAGGGCATTTTCTTTTCCTTTAATTTAGTGAAATGTAAACAAAATTCAGAACATCACAGTGATCTTGAAAGAAGTTTAGGAAAAAATATGAGCTGTAACCAAATGATAATATTGCTTCTCATCTTGATTGTAAAATGGAGCCATGGAATGGTTTGGGTTGGAAGGGAGCTAGAAGCTCATCTCATTCCACCCCCTGCCATGGCAGGGACACCTCCCACTGTCCCAGGATGCTCCAAGCCCCAATATCCAACCTGGACTTGGGCACTGCCAGGGATACAGGGGCAGCCCCAGCTGCTCTGGGCACCCTGTGCCAGTGCCTGCCCACCCTCACAGAGAGGAATTTCTTCCCAATATTTAACCTAACCCTGACCTCTTTCAGCTAAAGGTCGTTTCCTCTTGTTCTGTCACTGCATGTCCTTATATTCTATGTACATTTAATTTATGTTGGAATATTCTATTCTATCTGGTTTTGCTGTAGTATGTGAGTTACTCTCTGCCTCTGTCAGTCCTGGGTTTATTTTCATGATTAATAGAGCCAAATCACTTTCAGAGCCTATCAGCAATTCCATTATTAAAATGGCAGCTCTATAGAGATTCTCTTTGCTCTGCAGCAGTGAGACTGCTCTGATCTGTTGGTGCTGGATGCTTGTGCTGAACAGAAGCAATTGCTATGTGGTTTTTGTGAGTTTCTCCTTCTTTTCCTTCCTCTCTCCTTTTTTGGCTTTTTTTTTTTTGTTTTGTTTTGTTTTGTTTTGTTTTGTTTTTTTTGGATGTTCATTGAGAGCATCCCCTGAGTGAGACAGGCAGCTGTGCCCTCTTCACTCCTGGGCTGGTGCTGGGTTTGGAGCAGGGGGAAGGGCTGCCCTTGTTCTGCTGCTGTGACTCAGCCCCAGCCAGCCCTGGCTGAAATGACAGGCAAGCTGTCAGAAGGGATTCACTCACACCCAGAGCTTGTCCCCACAGCTGGAAAAATCCAGCAGGGATTTTAGTGCAGCAAAATGTTTGAGACGTGCTGCGTGCTCTGCAGGGGCTTGAGACCCCCACCAGATGAGGAAATCCAAATTCCAGGTGGATCTGTGGTCCTGAAGGGATTTCTAATCCCCAGAGCCATTTCTAGATCCCGCAAGTCCTCTCTCTTCAGATTAATGCTCAGGGGTTTTTGTTTTCTTGCCTGTGACTCGGGAATTTCTTCCATTCCTGCATTTTCATGTACCCTGATCTCTTGCTCTGCTGCAGATTTGGGGAATAAGGGCTTGTTCTTGCATAAGTCACCTGCAGTTAAGTTTGACATGAAAGAAGAAGAATCATGGTGGGGAAGTGCAGGACAGTAAACTTAACACTTCCAGAATGGAAGTGCTCTTATACCCCAATATTATATGAAGTTTGATGCAAAAAATGCATCACACTAATATTAAATTTTGTCCTTGATGTGCTGGTGGTGAATTTGGACTGTAAGACTACAATCTCAGTTCAACATTTCCTAACTAGGAAATCCAGTAGAGTTCAGTGTTACTCATCTCTTTAGCAATTTCTGGAAGAACTCTGTTTTTCAGGAAGTGCTACAAAGGTTGCTCTGCTTATTATTCCCATGATGGGCAGGTTTTGCATTTTCCTTCAGCAGGGACTACATAATGTGGTACCTAAATGGTGTCAATGTTGGAAATACTGTGCCACCAAAGCTTTCACCTAATTCTCCCTGCATTTTCTTTCATCACCCAGTGTATTTAGCAATGTTTGTGTGATTTCTTGCAGTAAAACCTTGTGTTTTGTATGCCCATGGCTGGCAGCACATTTCAAATTCTCCTGCTTGTCCATGCTGGAGGAGCTCCCTGATGGTGTCTGGGTAGAAGCTGTGCAGGCTCAGCCAAACCCCAAACCTCCATTCTTACCTTTCCCTTGGGGCAATATTATTTTCCTACAATGCATCCAAGAAAAACACTTTTCCCCCCAAAGTGGCTCAGTGTGGGGGAGGAGTGGGACACAACCAGGCATCATCCAGATCTCGCCCTCTGCTTTCCTTTCCCCTTCTCTCCTCTCATAGTTTTGGAGCAGAGCTTTCTGTGGTTCACCCCCATTTTGGATTTGCAGAGACCTTTAAGGCAGTCAATTTCCAGCTGTGACAACAACATTTGCATCCAGGTTGTAGATGCAGGAGCCCATTGAACTCGCCATCATTACTATTGAGAACTCCTGCAGGCTTCCTGAGGGCAAAAGTAGCATAATGGAGTCATGGAATGGTTTGGGTTGAGGGGACCTTAAAGGCCATCTCAGCTTCCACTGTCCCAGGCTGCTCCAAGCCCTGTCCAACCTGGCTTTGAACTTTTCCAGGGATCCAGGAGCAGCCACAGCTTCTCTGGGCACCCTGTGCCAGGGCCTCAGCACCATCACAGTAAAGAACTCCCTCCTAATATCTCTTTTAAATCTACTTTCTTTGAGTTTGAAGCCATTTAGCTGATTTATCTTTTGTGGGCCGCTTCTGTAGGTACTCGGCAATAACAGTGGTGTGGAATATTGGAGCTGAGAGGTTGAGGTTTAAAAATCCTTTGATATTTTGGGTTTTTCTCCCTCTTCAGTTTCCTAGCTCGGTCTTTGGCAGGATTGCTCTGCTGAGAGGCTCACACTGGCAGTGGGGTTCACTCACTCACCACAAGCAGAGCTCACCCACATGAAAACCCAAAGTATAAGGTTCTGTCCCAGAAGGGTGGCCTGGCTGTTCCCTGCATCCAAATGAAAGAACCTTCATGGCTTGCATGATTGGCAGAGTCTTCATCTGGGATGTGGGAGAGGTGACAGAGAAGTCACCAGACTGTGATATTCAAAATGTAGCTGACTGCTCTTCTCTAAAACATACCCTGATGGAATTTTGTCCACGTGTCATCCTGACACTTAATTAATTTCACTGAAAATTTAGATTTATTTTTCTTTCATTTTTGTGTGGAAGAGATTATCTTTTTTTAATTTGTCTCCTTCCTGGACAGGTCTAATAAAAAGTATGCTCAGCTTTGCTATTTACTTGTAAAATAGTGTTGGTCCTATTAGGATGTGAAGTTGGTGGCCATCAGGACTCTCTCAGAAGCATTAGGTCAACAGCAGCATTTTGAAGACAAACCCCAAATTGAAACCTGTTAAATCTCAGCCAATAAATCATTCAAAACAATGGCTCTGCTTATGGAAAAAGTGATAATTTTATAAACCAGTTAAAAGAAATCTATGCAAATATGGATTAATTCCATTTTTCAAAAACCTTAGACACATCTAATTATCTTTAGTTCTCTTTCTCATAAAATATTTTTGAGAGGGGAAACAAATCTGAGGCTCTTGTCTAATTTCTGTCATATTGCTTTTTGTGTTCTTGCTGTGTGCTCCTTATGTGGAATTGGGTTTTTGGGTTCAAGAAGCACAGATGCATATTTTTTGCCCATAGACTGACAGTTGTCTGGGGTTTTTTTTGTTTGAGTTTTTTTGGTTGGTATTTTTTTAACCACAGATCATTCCTGTTTAGCTGATTAAAAAGCTTCCAGCACTAGCATTTATTGCATTTACCATTACTCCGCATTTGTGCACTCCACCAAAACCCAAACTTCTTTCCCTGTGAGTTCTGCTTCTTTTTATGGTTTCACCTGAGAACCTTTTCTTTTAATTGTGGAAGCCTGCTTTGATTTAATGGAAGTTTCTGTCCTCTGAGAATGATAATGTAATGCTGAGTGCTTTTTTTCCATAGCGATTATTATTTGTGGGCAAAACCAACTGCATACTTAATTATCCTCATTAGTGGTTCTGATTTTGAAACTGATTCAAATGAGTAACCCTTTGGAATAAAAGGATGAGCACTGGCACATTGAATCAGAGTAGCAATTTGAAAAAAAACCACCATTTTTTGTTGGGTTTTTTGTGGACATATAGCAAATTTATATTGTTGAGCCCTAGAATACTGTCTACCCTTACAAAACACACAACATGGGAAATAGTTCTGCATTTTGAGATTTTATACTGTGGGAAGGATTGTGCTCTCCTTTGTTGACTTGACTTAAAACTGTTGAGGGTGGTGGTGCTTAATTGGTGCTTTTGTAATTGTATTAGTTTAATATCTTCATCTCTTTGCTAATTTTATTTTTAAGATCAGATGAGTTTGGGCAATTGATTTAATTTTGTTTTCCACGTTAAAGCTATTTTGATTTTAGCATTCTCTCATAATTCTTCTTTAGGGCTGCTTTCACTCTTCTTCATTTTATTAATCCCTTTTTAATAAGACTTACTTTGGAGTCTGGTCAGAGCCTCTTTATTCAGTGCTGTTTTCCTGTTCTTGAAGTTACTTATTCTGCTTCCACCTGAAACTTACTCCTCCTGTGAGCTGTGTTTTACCCTCCTTCTTCTCAAACAATGTGGAATGTTCAATCCCCACCAATTTAGAGGAGCAAGAGAAATCCCTGTCCACAGCCAGAATCAAAGCCAAAGTTGTAAAAGTACATTTGCTTTCCCCTCACTCTAATAAAATTTATAATATTTATCAACCTTGTGTGCTAGTCATTAGATAAAACCCCTAGAGGGAGACACGATCACAGATGGATTATTGTAATGCCTCATCACTCTGATCTTTCCACAATAGCTGCAGTAATTTCTCTAGGTCACTTTGCATAGCCTGTTACTGGATAATTGAGTAGTGATAATAACATTCTTGTTTGTAAGTGTCTAATCAGGTTTTGATTCTTTTCAAATGAGGGTTTTTTTTTTTCAGTTCATCAAGGGGAGACTTATTGGAGGAAAAAAAAAGCCAATTTAGCCTCTTTTTTTTTTTTTACATCTCTCTTTTTAAAAATCTCATTCATGGTGATCCAGTATAGAATCTTGAAAAAAAATTAAAAATCATCCTAAATAGTGACACAGCTCATCAGACTCAGACTCTCTCTCCCTCCCTGTGTTCTGCATTGAGTAATCAGCATATTTGTGATTGCATTTGTAATGTTTCTACTGCTTTGAAAGGCACAACAGTGAATTCAGAAATGTTTCATTTATCAGTTCTCTGTGTGTGTTTATGCAAAAAAGATTATATTAGTATACCGTATTGTTTGGATGTCAACAGGGTAATTAACCTGCAGTATGATCCTGGTAATTCAGTTTCCTTAAATATAATTTGTTGCTTAGATGGCTTCAGCCATTTTCCTACAAAAGTTGGCTTGGGCTTATTTTTTTTGGTTTTTTTACTGCTTTTTAGATTAATTCCACTAAATTGTCTTACAAGATACTTCTATTTACAGTGAAAAATCAATATTTATTTTCCTCTGTTAGGGAGGACTTCAAAATTTTTGCTGACCATATGAAAAATTAGACTTAAATTCTCACTTTAAATTTTTTTTCAGTTGTTTTGCTATAATTGGGTCTTTTGTTCTCTCTAGGTCTCTACCTCACAGCCATATGTTTTTAGTGGTCACAATGATGTTTTCTTGCCTGCTTTTACTCTGATTTCAGGCCAGTGAAAAAGGAGCTGTCTGGCTGATAGCAGATCTTCCAAGAGATATGAGATCCTGGGGACTTCCTTGAGTCTTAACATCCTTCTGACTCCCACCTGTCTTGTTACCATTTTCTTCCATTTTGCCAAATAATCTCTGTTACCTCTTCCCTGTCCTCTTTTGGGGGTAAAGAGAACATCTGGTGTGGCTCTTGGGGATGATCCTGTGCAGGGCCAGGAGCTGGACTTGATGATCCTTGAGGGTCTCTTCCAACTCAGGATATTCTGTGATCTTTGTCTTTTTTTGCCCTGATTCTACTAGATGTTTTTAGGTGCTACCTCTCGCACCAAAACAAAATAAAATAAAATAAAAACCAAGAAAAACCCCACCCCAAAACAAAACAAAAAGCCCAACAAAACGAAACCAAAACAAACTTTAAAAAAAACCCCCTATTTTTGGATTTTCTGGAGCCTGGAGAGGCATTTAGGAATTGCTGGTGTAAGGACAGGCAAAGGCTGTGATGATTTCAGGCTCTTGCATGAGCCAGACAGGCTGAACTCACAGCACAAGTGTCTATAAATGTAGACAGCAAACATCCACCCAGGAGCTAAAAATACTGGGGCACCTGTGCTGAACTTCTCCAGCTGTCTGAGATGTGCAAGAAGTTGGGAAGTTGTCCCAACCCCTCTCTATCTGCTGGAGATGGTGGACCAAGGGAAGTGAGTGATTTGTCCCAAAAAGGCAAGGTCTCAGCTGAGCCCAGGCTGTGTTTTTCCTACATTACCTGTGGAGAAGGCTCAAAAAACTTTTCTCCTACCCAAGGCATGATGCCTGAGGTCTTTTAGGAAAAGGCTTCTTCCAGAAGGCATGCAGGATATTGATATTTTATTGTTTCCCTCAAACTTTGATTAGAGCTTGATGAGCTGATAAGATTACACAGGTACTTAGTCCTTAAACCTCATAAGGGAATGTGTCTCATCCTGCTTGGCATCTGTTTGCAAAAATTTTTCCAAATGTCAGCCTCTTCTGGAATGTGTTGTCCCATCATTGTAAAAAGCAGTCCCAGGTGTCTGCCATTCCAATTCAGTACTAGGAGCTTAGATTTTATTAAATACTGTCCTTTCTTTATTTTTCTATTTTTATTCTATTCCTTGGGTTTGCTTCTATGTTTCTTGTGTTTAGGCAGCTGTATTAAAAAAAAAATAAAATTATTGAAGGTAGCACCTTATACAATTCAATAAATCAGAAGGAAAACTTGATTTCTGCTCAATGAGGTTGTGATTGAGGAACTGGGCAAACGTTGCCCAATTCCTCAATCACAACCTCACTGAGCAGAAAAAGAAAGGGAGCACTGATGTCCAAACCTGTGGCAAACCTGAAGTTCCACTGTAACACAGTTCAGGCTGTTTCTACAAACCTGCTGTAGTGCAGGAGTGCAGTCAACTGCTTAATTACATAATTTATCTTTTCAGTTTTGATTTTTATTTTATCTAAATAATCTCAGTGGTCTCTTGGCTCCAGACTTTCACTTTGATTCATATCTTTTAATTTATCTATATAAATATTTCATGCTGGATTTGATTAATCAAATGGATGAGAAATAATTTTTCCCTGAGTTTGAAATTGTTATTCATTTAAGACCAAACTTTCCATTTGCAAAGACATTACAGGAGCAGCATTTAGTCCTTGAAAAGGGTACAGAAGGTGAATAAAATATAAGTATCAATTAATTGTTCACAGACATTTTATTCATATTTTTAAGTGTGCTGAACGGCCTCTCAACCAAAAGTATTTCAGTTCTTTCAAGAGCTGAGGAGAAAACTGGGGCTTCAAATGGCCAATTGCAGAAAAGGGGAAGAGAGCTTTCGAAGAATATGAGGCCCAAAAACACAACTTCAAAATCACAGAAGTATTATTTAAACTTACTAAAAGATGAAAGAGCATATGATGAAAAGGAATTATGTACAACTCTGAGGTTCAGCATTGCATTCTGGTGCTGAGTTGAACAGATACAAAATTTTCTTTTGTTCCATGCAAGCCCCAGGAAAATTTTCACTTTTGGCATCTTTAGGGTAAAGGTTCTTGCAGCTGAAGCAACCTGAAGGGGAGACATTGTGAAGGAAGGGTGTGGTGGTACCAGTTGTGGGTGTCTCTGGGTCTGGATTGAAGGCACTTCAGACAGTAGTTCATGTTCACACTCAGGTGTTTATTAGTTCTTATCAGTGAAACAGTCTCACTGCTGTGAGTTTGGCAGCTTTTCATTAGAAGGCACAAAATGCCCAACAATCTCTTGTTCCAAGGCCTTTTAAGACTGAACTATCCAGTGAAGAGCTGACACCTGGATTATTTTCCCTTTTAACCCAATAACTGATCCCAAAGAGCTGCAATGGG
>JAYDZK010000001.1:111247207-111257845 GCA_034509185.1 Euphonia xanthogaster
TAAATGCTTCAAATATTTATTTTTTTATGATTTATGACCTTCTCTGTCTTTCCATCTCTGTATCTATCAGTGTGTGTATACATATACACACACACACATATATATATATATATATATAGGCACTTATCACATCTCTCTATGGGCCTGAGGCTCTGTTGGACCATGCATAACATTATCCAATCTGATGCCCAAACTGTTCTGTTTTACCACCTTGTTATTGATGTTGCCAGTCATGAAGAGGTTTCTTTCAGCATGGCTGAATTCAGTGACACAGTTAGTCTTTCACTGGAAATATCTGTGTCACATTATTTTCTCTCCAGATGTGCTTGAAATTTCTTTCATTTTCCTGGGTGAAACCCATTTTATCACCTGGCCAGCTTTTTCCAGCCCTCATGGTTTCTGTAATATTAATTCTCTCCGGGGCTTGAAGAGCCTTCAAATAAATATGGCCTGCATTTAAATGAACTTGATGTTTACCAGCTCTTTATTAAAGGTGAAATAAGAGCAGGCTGACTGCTACCCTTCCCAGGTGCTCCCTCAACATTCTTCCATTTTGTCTTTGCTGTTATTTCACCATTCTTCAGCCAGTTTTTTGGTTCACAGATATTTTCCTGAATACTTAAGGCAATATTTTTATCTCTTTGGTTTAATTGCATGATTGGGGGTGGGGGTGTCTGATTTTATAGACAGCAAAGCTCAGTGCTGTCAGATTTGGTATCAAAATTCGACAAACAGGGACGTGCTTTGATGAATCAGTGTGCTGCTTTTAGGTCCAGTTTTATGATTTATTTTCATTTTTGCTTTTTGAAATAGCGATTGTAGCATTGTTTTCTTCCTCATAAATCTCCCCTGCCAGGAGCTTGTGATCTCGTCACCTTGCTGAGCAGCAGTGGATAAGTAGGTGGCCACACTAAGCACTGTGTGCTTGAGGTTTCCCATCAAAACCCAGCCTAACCTGAGCAAACACCAACGAGCTGTGACAGCTTTGATGTGAGGGGACAAAATTGATGCATGAGATTCATTTTAATGAGCCTGTGCCTCGCCACTGGGAATCCTTTCTACCTGTGGACGTGGTTTAGCTGCATTCTGAGGGGAGCAGAATGGCAAAACTGCCACCAGCAGTGGTTTTCAGGTTATTTTTAATACATCCAAAGAGATATCTACAGGTGACATCTGGAAAAAAACCCAAACAACCAGAAACAGAATATTCTATTGTTGTGTGCTGTACCAGGTAACTGTTTTCAATTAAAACATCACTGTGGAGCACAGTGCTACTAAGTTGATAAATCCACATTTTTTTTTAGGGCTTTAGATGCTCACATAATGCTCATTTGGTTTGCCCTCCCTGTTAAGAGTCCAATTTTAATTGAGAGGCTCATTAAGAATGACTCATTAGAAGGAATTGGAGGTGCCTATCTGGTAGGGCTCTGTTTCATTTGCTGTGACATCAGTGTTGTACCTGGGCTGCTGATCTGTAAAGCCACATTTTAATTGCATGTGTGTTTTCCCTTTGGAGGAAGGTTATGATGGAGGCCAGGTGACCTTTTAGTCAGAATCAAGTGAAATTTAAAGCCTGTGATCTGGTGTGTGAGCTCAAGCTGTGCTGGGGCAGATGCTCTGTCCTGATGCAGAAAGGCAGCAGATGCAAAATCCAAACATTTTATGTTGTGAGCAGTTGCCAAAAATACCTAGAAAACTTAAAACCTGTGAATTTTTTGTAAGAGTGTGAGTACAGAAAAAAGATTAAGCAGTTTAGACATTCTCTACCACCACCAAAATTGCATTATAATTGCGATTGCAGACATTTTTCACAGCAAGAGTAGCCTACCAGTTTATTTATTTATTTATTTATTTATTTGGGTTTTTTTTTGTTTAAAATAAGTCCTGCCCATTCTTGCCATGCACTCGAGCACTGGTGGTGTTGAATGAGTTGAAATGTTTCCTGTGGGCCATTGGAGACCAACGTGATGCCAACGCTTTCAGCTGCCAGAGGAGTGTAATCCACAGAGACCTGTCAACAAAAGCAGGTCAACAGGATTGAGCAAGGCAAAAAAAATCAATAAATCTTTGAATTAATCATGCAGCTGCCAGGGAGAATTATGGGTGCATGAAATGAAGGCTGTAGGTATATGTCTATGGCAAGTTATTCTCTCCTACCTCATCGTGTCCTTTTCTGTGCCTGCAGGTTTTCCTTTCCCTGCTGCCATCTGAAGGGCTCTGTGTTTATTTGGGTACCTTCGTGGATTACTCACTGTTCATTTTAAAGTAACCAATTTGGTTTTGATTACAGAAATTCCCCTTTTCTTCCTCTCTGTCTGCACTGTCACTTTTCTCACCGTTGTGTGCGCTCAGTGTGAATTAATCCTGGATTTCAGCTCCAGGATTGCACATCTTGTGCAGTGAATTGGACTGAAAGCCACTGCTGCCTGGGTGAACAGAGGAGTTAAAAATTCATGCCAGTACTGCAGGTGAGGGGACAACCTTGTGAGCCCTTCTGCAGCAGCAGGGCTGGGGAAGGAGCCCTGGGCCAGCTCTTCCTCCCTGGGTGATGCCCAACTCTGCCTCAAGGCAGATGTGGCCACTGAACACCCCTGCCAAGGGGGGATGCTCCACACCCTGCTCCCTGAAGCTGGGATGCAGCCATGGGGAACTACAAGGGCAGCTCGAGGGAGCAATTTGACCCTGGGATGTGCTTGGGAGGAATGTGTGGAACTGAGAATTCAGAGGTGCATCCTGTGGGAATCTCTGTGGTTTCAGCTCTGAGCTTCGGTTTCATTCTCTCCTCCTCCTCCTCCTCCAAAGGATTTGTCTCTCATTGCAGGGCCCTGGAGGGATTGTTCTCTCCAACTTCCCCATGCAAAACTCGAGTGCTTTACTGCTGCAGCTTCTGGGCTGGCAGCAAGAGAGGATGGGGAAATGAATACCTTGGCATCTTTAAATCTTTCATTCTGCTGCAGATGATGCAGAGGTCCCTCCTCTGTGCCCAGCTCAGCTCTCCAGCTGCAGAACTTGGTCCTGCACCATGCCAAGGTTGCCTCCTTGGCTCCCTGCCCGGGGATCAATGCTGGCTCTTTTCCAGCTGGGGTGCAGCCCAGTACTGGATGCTCACTCTCTCTGCAAATTCAAATTCATTTTCCCCTTTCATCCAGGGCTTTCTTTGCAAATAGACACTGATATTCATAAAATCCCCAAGAACAATTGCCCTGCTACTCGTGGAAGGTCAGGGCAGGCTCTGTTTGGGGATTACATATTCCAGCTGACATACAGCACTCTTGTTTTTCAATTGCATGCCTAGGGAATTTTTTTTCTTCCCCTAAATGTTTTTCCCTCCTTCTCCATTAAAACAGAGAATCAAATTCCTGACACACTCAGAAAATACATTGCAGTCCAGCTGTGGAGGTGATTTTTTAAATTTTTGCACTAACAAAGAGACAAATAGATTATAGTTTTCTAGAGGAGGCAGAGATTTTATTTTTTTTTCTCCTTTTGTAAAACATCCTGCTGGTTAAATACCATTGTTTAGTAAATCCACATTTTATTCTTTAGAGAGACATAAACCATAGGAAAGTAACATCTTTTTTCTTCTGATATTTGTCTTGCAACTGATCCTCCAGGCAATACCTGCGTGATAATGATGGAAGAAATATTTCCTTCTGTTCTTTCAGACTCAAATTTGTTTTGTGCCTCCAAGAACGCAGTTTCTGTACTGAGAACTGAGAATCCTTCCATGTACTCCATTTTCTCACAGAACACTGACTAAAATGTATTTGTTTAAAAACTGAAAAGTATTTCTAATATGAAGAAGGAAAAATAAACTGAAATGTTAAAAATTGTCATGTGAGTATACACAACTAGACAGTATTAAAACTCATCTCTTAAATGTGCAAATATTTTGTAGATTTGAAAAAATAATAAAACTAAATAGATTGAAAACTATATAGAAATTTTCAATTAAATAAATGCTCATTATATTCAGTGTCTTCTAAAATCAAATATTTCTGTAAAATAAATTTTCAATATACAGTTTTACAAAAGTCTCCATAAGCACTATTTTTTACATGTATGTGCAACAGAATTGAAAATATTTTGATTTATAGTGTATTTATTCATAAAATTTTATATATTATGTACATTTATATTTTATAATATAAATATATAATACATAAATTTATATATTTCTATTTGAAATATTATTAGGAATGTATTGCAAAATAATAAAAATATGGAAGCAGCTGTGGATGTAGTGTAGAGGTTAGGAAAAAACCAGTGGGGATAAAAGAAAACTGGGAAATAAAACAATGCTAACCATTGAATTGTATTTAAATGGAGAAGTCTTAGAGAAGAATCCAGAGGAATAAGGGGATTGATCATCTACATAATACTTTTTGTTCTGCTTAAATGTTTTTTGAATTCCTAAGTGTGCTGGATATCATGAACTCCTTGTGCTGAAAACAAATAAGACATAAATTTTCTTGGAAAAATTCCATTAGAGCAACAGAAGCAAAGTTGATCTGCTTTTCAAAATGCACATTTATGACCTGCTGAAAGGCAAATCCAGGGCTGGGAAGGCAAAGTGCATCCATAAATAAGAAGTGATGGGATAATGTGTGCTGTGTCACAGCAGCCATTCAGCAGTTTTATAGAAGGGGTGAGGAAAAGAAAACCCCTCTACATATCAGCAGCCCAACAAGATCTTGTGAGATGCTCTGTGTGCTTTCCAAAGGGATTTCAGAAAAAGAAGTTATTCACTGGATTTTGGCCTTCCTTTTCTTTCATGCATTTTCTCCTTTCTTGCATGAGCTCTGTTTATTATTAGGATTTCTTTGCCCCCTTATCAATGGTTATTCATAGCACATTTTAGAGCTGACTTGTTTTCCAAGTGCTAAAGAAATTCTGTATCACAAACTCTGTCAAAAATCAAGTGAACCTTTATTTCTGCCTGTTTTGGCATCTCTCTTCCTTTATGAAAAGCCCAAACCCTCTTTCTGGTTAATTGGAATTATCATTCTTGTGATATCTCTTTATCTCTTTTCTCTCTTTATATTGAGGGAAACTGAAAAGCAAAGTAACAAGACTTCCTCAGTTTTCTCATTGCAAATCCTCAGGCAGGATCTCCTAAAACCTTAGTCTTTCCTTAGATCCATGCTTCCTGTTTGCTTTCAAGTACCAAAATATGGAATAAAGGAGATTAAGTGTGAAATTGGTAGGACTGTTTTATATAATCAGTAATAAACCCAGAAATCAGTGCTTCAGATTTCTGTCTGTGCAGCTCTCGTTGCCTTGGACTGGAGCTCCCCGTGTGAGGAGGGGGAAGAGGAAGTTCAGTGGGAGAGCTGGGATAGTTAAACACTGCTTGTCATTAAAAAATGGCTAAAAATAGTTAGCTAAAAGAAGATGAAATGTGTTGTCTTTTTTTTATTTATTTTATTTGTTGCTTTCATTTAGATTTATTTTCTCACCACATCTGATACCTGATAATAAATTGTGGGAAGGAAGTGACAGGAACAGAGGACCATAATTATGAATGCCCTAAATTTTCTGTCTCCACTACCCCCAGACCTTTATGTTGTTTTAATTAATGAAAATTAATTGCATTTAGAATCAAAACTCTCTTCTTCCTTACTGTTTTGAAGTGCATAATTCTTTTCTCTCTCTCAGGATTGATATCCTTTGCTGCCAACTACTTTATTAGGAAAAATGTGTATGTATTTTGGTTAAAAAGGCTGTCTTCCTATTGAAAAAGTTATGTTTCAGCCAAAACAAATAAATAAAAAACTGCAAGGGATGCAGAAAAAGCCAGAACTTTTCCTTTCAATATTTTCAAAATTGCATATTTTCCTCTTTTCATTTCAAAGTGAAAGCTGTTTGAAAATTACCCATGTAATTCTCTAGGAAAAATTTGTTTATTAGGATAAAGAAGTTGCGTGGGGTTTTATTGATTGTTTGCTCCATTACCAATCCTAGCAGGTTTTTGTTGGTTTGGTTTTTGGTGGTTTTGTTCAGGTTTTTTTTTTGTTGTTCTTATTTTTTTACTTTCCTCCCTGAATTCCTGTTTTGGGAGAAGGAGTATTTTGGGCTAATTAACATATGGAAATTAGCAAACTCTGTCACATCCAAATGGAATATTTTCTGTGGAAAGAAATTGCCAGAGCTCAGAAAAATTTTGTGTGTAGCCATTTAACCACACCATTTATCCGGGATGGCCTTCTTAAATAAAATCAATGCTAATTTTGCATTTCCCTAATGGGAGCCTATTAAGCTGAGTACACAAGCATTTTTAACCTCAGACACGTTGCAGGGGCAAGTCAGCACTGGATTTAATCTGGAGTATTAATGAGGAACAGGGAAATTCTGTGTCTGGATACTTGGATCCTGGATTGGGAACATTCAAACACTTCCCCCTCTAATAATTCACCCAATATCTCTTTTACAGTTATTATGGAGCATCATTTAATGCTCCTGCTCAGGGTTCTTCTCTTCTGGAGTTCACAGATGCCCATAAAATAATAATCTGGGTTGAAACTTGGCTCCAAATGATTTTTATTTGAACGGCAAACAATCTGTTAGGCCACTGAAGACCTTTCAAGCCAAGATGGACAGGAATTTCAAAGCAGTCTGTGCTGGCTGTGTGACTGAATCCCATCTGAATCAAATGGAGCAGGAAACTAAAAGAGCAGGGCAGGAAAGAGTAGTTTAGATTTATTATGATTGGGAAGTGGCTTTTTGTAAGAAGGAAGGGAGTAATTGAGCTCAGAGTGGAACAGAGGCAAAATGTGTGGGCAGAAATGAAGTGACTTTGTGCTCCTCACACTGGTCTCCAAATCCCATTAGTTTTCTGTCCTGTCACTCTGGAAGCATTGGGGAGACACTGAGGAGAAGAAATTAGGGCAGGTCTCAGCACAACCAGCTGCCTCTGACACAGTCCAAATGTGTCCATATGTTCCCAAAACAAGAGGGAATGTTTCTCTCCACTTCTGAAACGCCAGGGGAGAGGTCAAGCCATGAGTGCTGCAGGCTCAGAGGAGCAGGGGATTCAAATAGAGCTGTTTTCCAGTTCAAACCTTTTAATTGGGAACTTGAATATTTAACATTTCACACTTTAAAAAAGAAATTATAAATCCCTACTTCCTTATCCCTACGCCCTCTTTTCCTCATCTCCCAGTGTCATTCAGAATAAAAGTCTGAATTCAAAATTTGTGATAACAAAATAAAATTTGTGGTAACATCACCCCCACACCCCCTAATTAAGGAAATTTCAGAAATTGCATAATGTCTGCAAATGAGAAATGAGAAGTTGTGGAGGGAAAGGAGTGGGAAGAGCAAACAGTTGAGGTGTTCTCTGCATTCAGTGACTTAAAGCTGGAAGGGAAAGGTGGGATAAAATCACCATATTATCCAAATTTTCTCCTCCCCTTGTGTATGCATTTTACCTGGGAGAGCAAGTGGGAAGCAATGCTGGACAGGGGTTGAGGAGAATGAATTCATTTTTTCATAATTCATCATTATTAATTAATAAATTATTAAATAATTATTGATTCATAAATTATTTCCCTTTGGTAGCCCTGTGCTGATCCAAAACTTTGTTACTGCTGTGTTAAACCAATCTAGTTCATCTCCCAATTCTCCCAGGAAATGAGCAACAGGGTAAGAGGGAACGGCCTCAGGCTGGGCCAGGGCAGGCTCAGCTCGGACAGCAGCAGGAATTTGCCCATGGAAAGGCTGCTCAGGCCTTGGAGGGGCTGTCCAGGGAGCTCTGCAGTGCCCATCCCTGCAGGTGTCCCCTGGAGGTGGCACTGAGTGCTCTAGGCTGGGGACAAGGTGGGCACTGGGCACTGCTGGGACTCCATGGGCTGGGAGGGCTTTGCCAACTTTATCAATTGTTTAATTCTGTTCTGTCATTCTAAGATCCAGAATCACTCCCAGACCACAGGCTCTGGTGTTTCACACTTGTTGCTTTGTTATTTTAAAGGGTTTTTAAAGTTTTTTGATATTTACATTTCTGCAATGGACTTTCTCATGCACTTTTCATGTAAATAATGATTGTTTTGCATTCCTTTCTAAAAGAGAAGAGAATTGATAGACTGTTAGTTTGACCAGTGTGGTTGGAGAAGTAGCAATTTCATCCTCCAATCCATGGTCACTTTTAAAATTCTATAAATATCAAAGTCCGGAAATAAATGTGCCTTTTTTTTGCCTTAAACATCTCAGCATGTGAGTGTCGTTCATTTCATGTCCTATTACAACACATACTCAGCTCTTTCAGGTGCCTCCACATCATGGCAGTAGATGAAATTTAATTTTTTTTTTGTTTCCCCATCACCCTCAGACACCAGTGCAGGTACTCCTTGGATGCATAAAATGTTGAATTTTTAGATGTGGGAAAATGTGCTTTTGATAAATCACACACGTCTTTCAGTGGCTCAAAGGATATTAAAATGTCACAGCCAAGCAACTCAGCATTCTCATTCTTTATTCCTGTCTTTGAGGACACATTTTGCAAACTCTGGAGGAAACAGATTATTTTCTCAAGGAATTAGAAGAGTCAGAATACTGCTGTACTGCAGTGAACAATTAATGATATTTATCTCTCACATAAGGCTTTATCCTTTTCTTCTATAAATCTTTTCTGCAGGAGCAATTTATGGAGTGATATCTCCATTTTGCACATACAGAGGCTGAGACACTGCATGAGCACAGGGAAAATACCAAATCTGCTTCAAAGCTTTACTAGATTTAAAGTTATGTGGGTATTGGGGAGGTTCCCACTGTGCAAACTTTAGGCCACACTTTCAAAATGTTTCTCTCACTAAGTTTGTGGTTTATGTTTGATCTGTAGAGCTTTCTTAATTTTGGGTGTTTTGGGATTTTATTTAGAATACTTTAAGACATGAAAAGGAAAAAAAATAACTTATTTTATCTTCATAATCATCTGGATCCACCTATGAACTCTATAATATTTATCCACCTACCTAAGCATTGCAACATGTAATACAAGCAAAACAAGGAATTATAAATATCAAACTTAACTGAGGGGAGAGGAGGAAATGGGCAAATTAAGGAAACACAGAGTTATATGAATTTTTGCTGTCTTCTTATTTGACTTGAAAAATGTCAAATGTAAGTCTACACAGACTTTTTTTACAGATTGTTCTGTAGAAAAACCCTCAGCTCTTTGAGACCAAGGGAAGCTCCTGGGTTTTATTAGCACTGAAGATGAATATGTTTGTTATTCTGAAGATGAATAATGCCTTGTTTCTGATAGCTCAGGCTGCAGCCTAGAATTTGTTTTAGGGCACATTATTCTGACAGAGCCAAGCTCAAAGCAATGTAATGTTTTCCTGCTAAAACTTGACTTTTGGCAGGAAACGTCTCCTTACGCATATTCATTATTTTGTGGTTTTTTAATTACTCATAGTACCTGAAATAAGCAAGAGAGATATTACTTCAGAAGACATAAAAGAGTAATTTGCAGTCTAACAAATGTCCCTACACGTGATTTATTTCTTTTAATCAGCACTGACCTTTTGAATTGATTATCTGTGATTTACAGGAGGACCTGTGCTAGAGCAGACACCCACAGCTGAAGAGGCTGAAATGACTTGCATTTTTAAAACCAAACAATTTACAATACTAATTGAAAGATCTGCAGCAGAAGCAGAAAGATGTGACTTAAGGTTTTTACAATTTGAAGAACATTCAATGTTGATGGCTTTTTCTTTGTTTTTCTCAACGGTGTTAAATATTTCTTGACAATGTGGGTGACATAAATAGTGACATGCAGTTGAGTTGAATTATTAAACTATAGATGCGTATGCATTTGGAAGAGCCTTAGCCTGTAAATAAAGACAATAAATCAGGTTTTTCTATCAGATTTCCACCTGTTAAACATCCTATATAAAGCTACCCTGGCTACAGGTTGAAGACCTAGCTGTGCATGGATCATAAAATGAAATTTTTTATTGCTACAGCTGTTTGGCATTGGCCCTCAAATTTGAAGTGGGTGACAGAGCTGCTCAGTTTGGGGCACTTTTAATGTTTACCTGCCTGTCTGAGGAAAAGCAGCATGTCCCTTCTTTTTGGGATAATGAGCCTTTGGGGGATACTTGGTAACTGAGGTAAAAATGTGTCTGTCCCTGCAGACAAGTGCAAGTCTCTTCCTCAGAAATTCCTGTGACAAGAGATGAAGCTCATTTCTGTGAAGTGAAATTCTGAAGCCTGTCTTGTCACTCTCAAATGGAAAACACTTAGATCAGAAAATGATGCTGAACAGAATTGCCTGGTTGATTTGGATTTTAGTCTTTGCATGCCTTGTTCTAAGCTGATTGTCTGATGTTCCTCAAAGCAAGGGTTCTGTTCTCTGAGGGAAGAATATTGTTTCCTTTCAAAGAATAAAGATCTAGAACTGAAAAGAGAGAAGGATTCTGCAGTGGGCCTCAACTTACTGGAAGGTATTTTATTCCCCCAGCAGCACTGCCAGTTCCTGCTCATGGAAAGTCACAGCTGGGACTGTGTTCATGTAATTGTAGAATAACTTGGGTTTGGAAGGGACCTTAAAGATCCTCCAGTGCCACCCCTGCCATGGCAGGGACACCTCCCACTGTGCCAGGCTGCTCCCAGCCCCAGTGTCCAGCCTGGCCT
>JAYDZK010000001.1:111295067-111306709 GCA_034509185.1 Euphonia xanthogaster
TTGTATTGAAATATATTAATATAATATAATATAATATAATATAATATAATATAATATAATATAATATAATATAAATATCATAAAATATAATATAAATATCATAAAATAACATATTATATTTATATACTATAATGTCATATTATATTTTCTAAATTATATTCTATTCCTATATTTATTATTATTATAATAATGAATAATAAATAATTTCTAAACAATAATAATGAATGCTTAACCACATGGTGGGTGCATACAAGCTACATAGGAAGATATACTTTTAACATGCAGATTAAATACTTAAGTAAATTTTTTAAAGAATAGAAAATCAGGATAGGATGAAAATTCAGGGTAACACAGAGAACTTGGTGGCCTGGCAAATTCCCATGGACTTGCCACGGGGGCACTTACAGGAAGAGTTCCTAGTGCAGTTCTTACTGAGCCTGTCCAAGGACCCTTATTTTAGATTTTAGGTTTATTTTGGGAGGAGCAGGTGCATTTTCTCTGGTGCTGTTACCTGCTGGGCTGGGTGTGAGTGACCCTTTTCCTGTGGTCACACAGCAGCTGGGATGCCATCTGCATGGCCTGGGGTGGCAGCTGGTCACTGGGGGAAGAGCAAACACTCTCTGCAGAGGATGAGCAGAGAGCACCTTTCAGTCGTGTTTGCTTTACCTTCCCCAGTGTTTGCCAAGAGCAGATGTGTCCAGGAAGCTCAGAAATTTGCCTGTAAGGGAAGAAGTGTGACTCAGTGTGTGACAATTGGTTTATAACTTTGAATAATAATTTTTTTAAGTCCATCCCCCCAAAAAACAGCATTAGAGGAGAAAAATCAGGCTGAGAACAATGTGTCCCTCATTATGAGCTATTTATTTCATATTTCACTTATATTTTTATTTAGAAGTCAGTGTTTGTCACAGACTTGTCTCACAGTTGGAACTACACAGTTTAATCTGTATATTTAGAATTTCTTTACTATGCTATACATAGAATATTTTAACACATTTATGTATTTTCAGTTACTAAAACCACAGAAATCTCTATTGCAACCTTACCAAAATGTGTTAAAATAGACAGTTATTGTTCCCATCCTTGCAAAAAATTGTAATAGCTGATATTTTCACCTCAGAGACTCTTTCAGGGAAACTGGAAATTTTGCAATTTCCTTTTAATTATCATATAAATTAGCTGTGCTTCTGGGACGGGTGGAGTTGGAGACTGAAATGGTAAAGGTTTTGGTTATTTCACTCAGTTGTTAATATTTTAATGTTAGCTGCCATCTGTAGAAGAAAATGAGAGTGTGAAAATTCCTGATTATTCAAATGCCTTAGGGACAGGTCATGAAATAAAAATTGAGGCGATATTTAGCCACTGCAGGGCCATGCTATAAATTACAAAATATTAAAAGGCACAATCTTCTTTGTGGCAAGGCAAGACTAAAATGAAGGCAACAAAAGTCTACTTCAGCATCTAGTACTGCAAACAAGGACATAAACTTTTACCTGAAGTGTCATCAAATTCATTGAAAAGTTACCAGCCTTGCAGGTTGTAGCACCTGAATTACCATTTTCAGTACCTCATTTAGAATAAATTGAACTGGGGGTTGGGGAGGTGGAAATATTCCTCACTCAAAAACTTCAAAAAAGAAATAAAATGCAGAAGGAAACTGCAGGGCCTGCATCATCTTAGTGGGTGCCCCTCTGACTGTGAGCATTGGAATTGAAAGCTTTTCTCTTTTCTTTGTTTTTGAGTCTATTTTCTAACAAAACACCTGGTAGCCAAAGGATCTTCCTCAGTTTCCTGTGATCCACAACAAACTCCATGTACATTTTGAGGTCCAACATTAATTTCCTGGTATGAATGTGAGGAAATTTCCAACTACACACTGAGGGTTTTGGTTTTTTTCTTTTTTTGGTTTGTTTTGTTTTGTTGTTGTTGTTGTTTTTTGTTGTTGTTGTTTTTTGTTGGGTTTTTTGGGGTTTTTTTTGGTTGTTTTTTTTTTGTTTGGTTGTTTGTTTCTTTTTTTGCTTAATTTTTGCAATCCACAGCTGGTTAAAGCAACAGAAATGCTCCAGTTCTCCAGGGAAAGGTAAAAGGATAGCAGGATGGCCTTGTGTCTTAAGGGCATTCTAAAACTCACTCTTTTTTCTCCTCCCTCTGCCTCCATCCACATTTTTTGTAGTACCTTTTTCCTCTAGCATCCTCTGAAACCCTTTGATACAGCTGAAGGCTGATGGTAAAAAGGAAAAATAGAAAAAAAAATAAAAAGGATCAAGAAAAGTTTAAAAGGGATGGTAGGAAAAAGAAATAATCATGTCTGTTACATCAAAACATCAACAAAAATATGAAGGTTGGTAGTTCTAGGGCAGAAAATGGTATCCAGTTCCTGCTCCAAGCTGATGGGAAGTTTGGAATGGAGAGCTGTGCTTGTGAAAAAGTCAGTTTTCAGAGAGACAAGGGTGGGGAAAAAAGAACAGAGTTAAATAGATTTCCTTTTTCCTGCTGGTCTGTGAATTCTCTGGGAAGGCTGCTATTCCCTTTCCCTTTCCCTGTTCAATTGCACAGAGAGTGGCAGGAGTTGGTGTGCAGATGTCACCAAAGCAGGACAGGACTGTCAGTGTGAGATTTAGCCCATTACACACAAACATCTACATGGCAAATGCCTGTCCCTGAGCTATTTTACCTTTTCATTACATAACAAGAGAAACAAACATTTCTAACATGTGACTTTTGTTTTCAGGAGTAAGATGTTTCAGTTTGGTTAGAGAAATCATTCCCTAAAATCACGTGTTTATCCATCTGGGGTCAAGCAAGGCTGGGCTGAGGAGCTTCAGACATAGAGATGAACAGCAAAGACATGGAACATCAGAAGAGATGAATCCTGGTTTTGTGCTTAATTCTGATGGGTCATGATTCCCTTCATGAAGAAGGGCTCTCCTGACTCCCCTGGAAGCATTGTGAGGGACAAGATTTCCTGATTTTCTTTCTGGCCTCAGTGGGAAAGTTCTTGTACCAATAATATTTTTATGGAAAACCACATTACTCCTGAGAAAAAGGCACCATGGAAAGCAGAGTACTCAGCCTCAGTCTGCCTGAGTTTGCATCAATAACTTTATCAGTAATCCCCTAATGAATGCCATGGAAAAATATTTTGTTTCCCATATCATGGTCCCTGGCTACCCCAATGGCACAGATTTTGGGAATAGCTGCAGGTGATTTGAACGGACTAGTCTGAAGGCAGTGCTATTTCGTGAAACCAGAACTTTCCTTTGAAAGTGTAATTTGATTGTGTAATCCAAAACCAGCTGGAGGATATTGAATTTCTTTGCTACTTTAGAATGAACCACGAGCAATGTGGTGGCCTGAAGCCACTGGCATTGCTTGGAAAAAAAAAAAAAAGTCCAATTCCCAGAAAATTTTGAATGTGCTGTGGTTATTTGTAATAGGTGCTTGTTTCCTTAGCAGGAACTTTTAGGAAGTGGTTTTACTTGAAGAGAATCTTTTGAGGAATGCGGTGGAGAGCAAGGAGCAGTGGCAGGAACAACATGTGATGAACTGTCCATAACCCCCATTCCTGTTTCCCTGTGCTGCTGTGAGGGAGAAGGTAGAGCTGGGAAGGAGGGAAGGATGGGGGAGAGGTGTTTTTAAGGGTTTGTTTCACTTCTCATTATCCTGCTCTGATTTTGTTGGTAAAAAATACAATTAATATCCCTAGGCTGCGTTGCCTGTGATGGTATTTGATGAGTGATTTCTGTCCTCATCTCAACTCACAAACTTTTGCTGCATTTCCTCTCCCCTGTCCAGCTGTGGAGGAAAGTGATAGAAGGGTTTTGGCAGGTGTGGGGCATCGACCCACTACACCATCCCTCATGAGCAACCACTGATTAATTGAACTGTCCCTTTTAATGAGAAGACCCTACGTTAAAGACCCCCTTCTCTTTAGGTTTTCTCATTTCCAAGCAGCAAACCCAATCCAAGCCAGAGCCCTTACATGCAGAAAAACATTTGTTTGCAGAGAATAATTCCTCCCTGGTGTTTATCACATATTTATTTTGTCTCAGCACCATGAAAAGGGGTCTTGTTGCTGACTCAGAAGGAGCTCATTACAGAAAGACTTCACCTTTCAGCTGCAAAGAATGTTTCCTTGAAATGATAATGTAATGAGTGTTAGATCAGCTGTATGTAGCCGTTAGGCGACTCTTTTGATCGGCTGGAAATGCATTTGTTAAAAAGCTACTTTATTGATTTCCTGGCTGGTTTTTTGTACTGTTTGGATCATCTGTACACACACACACACACACACACATCACATTTTCTTATCACTTCAAAGCTGCTAATAAATTCACACTACTCAGGAGATTGAACACGAAGTGGAGTGAACTCTTTCCATGGAGAACTGTGTTGTTCCAACTTTGATGGAAGGAGTCTTAGCAGCACGCTGAGTGTCTCCTTTAAAATATTTTTAAAACAATCTGCCACAAAGAGAGCAGGGTATGCTAAAGCAAAGGAAAATTGCTCCTGGGGACATAAATATAGCGAGGGGTTGTGATTAAGGTTTGAGTAAGTCCCAACGCGAAAATATCACTGAGTTCATAGGAGCTCAGTATAGATCTTCTTTCTTGCTAACCTGTCCACATTTACATCTCCCATTTCATTGTTTTTAGGATGTATTTGCAGTAAAACTTTAGACACACTGAGTGTTAAAGTGAAATGTACTTCTACTTCTAGAACTATGCAAAATATCTCTAGTTAAATCACAGAATCAGAATCATGGAACTATTGAGGTTGGAAAAGACCTCCAAGATGATAGAGTCCAACCTGTGACCCATCCCTACCTTGGCACCCAGTCCACAGCACTGAGTGCCACGTCCAGGCATTCCTTGGATACTCAAGGCATGGGGACTCCAAACCTCCCTGAGCAGCCCTTTCAGGGCCTGACCACCTTTTCCAGGAAGAAATGTCCTGGACTTTGTTGGCCTTGAATCTCTCACAGATTCAGAAGCAGGTGATTTCGTTTAAGTGTGCTTTGTCTGATAAAGTTTTAAGATATTTTATCTTTTTTTTTTCTTTCATTCTGGCTTCAGTTTAGTTTGCTAACCTGTTGATATTCTTTTGGGATCACAAATCTGGGGAGCTCTTCTTCAATTATTTAGATGAGCCTTGTGAGTGGAACTCTTACACATCTGTTTTAACATCTGTGTTGCAATTTGTCATTGCTTCTCTGGCTAAGGACACTCATACTTCATTTCCTCCCTCTGAGTAGAGTTACTAACCTGTATTTCATACCAAGGTGATGCCAGTGTTATCAGGAAACTTTTACACCTCTGTGATGTCTATGAAATAAAATCTACAATTTGCCAATGGATTTACAAGGCCATTCAAATGATCATGCTGCTTGATTAAGTGGCTTTGGCTGAGTCCAGGGTATGTTATCAAATCACACGATGCTGTCCTGACATCAGTTTTAAGGTTTTTTTCAGGTCTTTAAATTAAAATGCCCAAAATGGAGCTTTCCAGTCCAGTGAAATTATTGCAGTTATCAGGTATGAAATTATGAAAATGAAATTACTCAAGAGGACTTAAGCATATTTTGGGTATTTTTTGCATAAATGTTCACATATGTTCAGCATCCAAGGAACCCTGAGTATGAGGAATAGAATAGAAATATTTAACAGAAACCATTTAAATTTCCATACCTGAGTCCTCTATCTATAAAATAGGGATAATAGACTCCCTTGCCTCTCAAAAGGATTGCGAAAATAAATATATTAAAGATTGCAAAGAACTGGAGTATTATGGTAATTGATACCATATGCCCAACTAAGATAGCTGGGAACAATTTCTGAAGAGGCAAGAGTTTTATTCACAGATTCCCAGAATCATTAATGGAGTAAAGGACTTTTAGAATTCTCCTGGTCCAGCTCCTCACAAGTAGCAGGGCTGGCAAATCATCCCCTTCTCAACCTGAATGTATGAATAGCAGGTATCTGACCTTGGAAGAGATTGAGGGTCATTAAACAAGTGCTTTTTAAATTTTATTTCATTGGCAAAATTCAAACAAAGTGAGGTTGAAACCAAACACTGTTTTAAATTCTTGAAAAGGCACAGTTTGCAATACCGGACAGAGTTTGATGCTTTGTTTCTTTAATTTCTAAAGTCTTCAATATTAAAGTTCTAAGATTAATGACTCGTGAAATTTGTTCAATGTTAAAATTCCTTGTTTATTTATTCTTCAATTTGTTGAAAATCTAGCCTGATGATTGCAATCCCACAGCATTTTGATGTCAACAATCAGTATTTGTCATTGGAAGATGAAAATATATCACAGAAAATTATTGCCAGTTTCTTTCCTTTGGTTTATTCTTTTCCGTTTAAAAATAATAGATCTGTTTCTTCTAGGATGCTCCTTTAGTTAGCTGGATTTAGATGTATAGATAGAAGGAAGAAAACCACTGGTGTTTCTGAGGGAGGTATTTTATTTCTGGATTTGTGGCAGCTTTTTAAGTAGCTGAATTTCTTCTTATAATTCCTCCTTGATCCCAGGAGTTTTATGTTAAACCATTCACAAAAATTTCATCTAGATTAATCTTTTAGGCTAGTGGATGACTGAAGCCAGTCAGTCTTTAAAGTTTATCCTCTTGTTGATGATCAAGGTCATTTCTAGGGGAAGTCTTTCCCAAGTGGCACTTGGGGACATGCTTTAGGGGTGACCATGGTGGTGCTGGGATGATGGTGGGACTGGATAATTGTGAGTGTCTCTTCTAACATTGACGATTTTCTGGTTCTGTAAAAATAGAAATAAACAAAAAAGCAAACAACTCCCCACAGCCCAAAACTAATGTTGAGTTTTAATAACTGCTTTCCTGAATATTTATATTAAACTATGATTGGTTTTGAGAGAGTTATTCACCTGATGGGTGTACTTTTTAAAAAGGCATGGTAAACCTATGATATTTTGATCAGTTGATCTGTTTATACAGTTTCACCTTTCAGAGACCAAAGCATCATTTTTAAAATTGATATTTTTACCTTTTTATCAGCTATCACTCTCATTTCCCCATATTTCTTTTCAGATCATTGAGTCCCTCAGATATTTAATGGTCTGTAGAGAACTTCTGCCCATGTTTCTCTCTTTAGCTAAGCCTCATTAAGCATATAAAAATATATTAATATATTCTCACTGTTATTTTCCATATAAAAAGTTGCTTTCTTGTGACAAGTGTGTCAGGAGCATAAGTGTAGTATATGGCCCTAAGGTGGGATTAATGCCCCATCTCTCTCTCTTGCACACCCAAACTGGGAAGAATTGGATAATACCCAAACTGGGAAGAATTTTTTCAACCAGTCCTTCAAAGCAGAGGGGTCCATGAGCTTCAGAAATCAACCCATTCAATGTATAATTATTCTGAAACCAAACAAAACTCATGATCTAGTTCTACTTTTTTGATTGTTTGTGGTGGGTTTTTGTTGGGTTTTGGGTTTTTGGTTTTTGTTTTTTTTTTTTTTAAGATTTTGTACTACTAATGCACATCCTCTTGTTTGGTCTCTTCACTGTTTGAACTACGTGGGGAACGCTGTGCATTTCCCACTGGAAACAGGGATGGTGGAAAGCTGTGTTATCCTGTGTTTGTTAAAACTGCTGTTGTCAATTTTGTTCTGAAAACTCAAAATTATCTGTGTCTGATCAGGTTACAAACACCAAGGACTGTTTACAAATGTGTCCTGTGGCTCAGAAAAAACAGTGGGAATGCTAAGTAAAGTTTCAAATGTGTGTGTTAACTGACAGAAGAGGGAGGGAGGGAGGAGAAGTCACCTGCTCTGAGTGATGTGTGATGACTGCTAAGGAAGCTGGAAGGTGGCACGTTCAGCAAAGCACCTGCAGCCCCAAAAGGGTCTGGATCTCAAAGGTTGCAAAGCTCTCAGTGCTCAAGAAATTAAATAATGGAATCATGGAATGGTTTGGACTGAAAGACACCTTTCAAGGTGGTCTAGTCTAACCCTGCAATGATCAAGGGCAGCTTCAACCAGATCAAGTTGCTCAAAGTCCCATCCAGCCTGACCTTGAATGTTCCAGGGATGGGGCATGTAGACATCTCTCTGGGCAGCATGTCCCCGTGTTTCTGCACCCTTGTACATTCTTTTTTCTTATATCTAGTCTGAATATTTTAGTTTAAAACCATTATCTCGTGTCTATCACTACTAGCTCTTCTCTGGACCTGTTCCATCATGTCCATGTTTCTTCTTGGACTGAGGACTCCAGAGGTGGATGCAGTACTTCAGGTGAGATCTCCCCAGAGAAGAACAGAGGTGCAGAATCACCTCCCTGAGGAGACTCTTTAAGTCTCTCTAGTGATTTCTTCTACAATAAAGAGGTTTTCTTGATCTACACTAAGTTAACATTTCCACCTCAAACTTGGGACAGAAGGAACTGCTTTAGTTCTTGAACTGTTCCTGTGTGTATTAAAATCAGTAGTCTGCAATCAGCACTGGTGAGATCATGGCTGAGACTGTGTGTCACTCAGGTTCTGCCAAAAAGATTGTGGCAAATGAGAGCTCAGATAAAGCTCCCAAGTAATCTGACATCCTGAAAATGCACTTCAATGTGAATAAATAAAAGAGCAGGATCTATCTTGCCTATCACAGACAATGTTCTGCTTTCAAGAATGATTTAAACATGAAATAAGTATACACTTAAGGAAAAACTTTGCTAATTTCAAGAAAGTGCAATGAAATCTGGAATATTAGAGTGCTTAAAATTCTTTCATTTTTAGAGTGTCTCCTAGGCCAAGGGATGCCTGGGCTGATATAATTGTTGGAATACACTGGGGAAGGGTTGTGGTCATTTGCCTACTCTGTTGTCTCTCATTCCACTCCTCAGGTAACCTTCTAAAAGGTAAGCTTGGTCCTAACCTTTGGCATTGTCTTCATCACCTAAGGGTGGTGAAGACAATGCCAAAATTCCTGAGGCAGAATTCCTGCATCCTGTGATAGCAGAGGTGAGGTTAGATGCTGATAATATCCATGAGAAATGTTCTTATGTAGGTTAATTGCTCTCTCAAAACAAGGGTAAGAGTGTTTTCTATTCCACCTGGCCTTTTTCCAATTTGCTTAATGTAATCAAAGTTGCATCAGAGTGAGCAGAATGATTGCAGCCAACTTAAATGGTTGTTAGATAGGGCTCAGTGGCCACATCTCCTCTGGTAAATAAAACAGGAGCAGGGATTGAGGTGGAGTGCCAGGCTGTCCTGTGCTGACTGTGCAAACACTGCCTGGCTCTCACTGGGCTCTTGGGCATGATTTTGGCCAGGGCCAGACAGCTCAGAGGAGACCAGGTACTTCCCAAGCACAGAGGGACAAGAGTGCCCCAGGGATGGGCCCTGTCATCACCCGTGATACCACTTGAAGTATGTGAGAAATCCCATTTTTCATTTGTTTCACTGAATCCCATTTGTGGACTCCCAGTCCCTGGAGGTCTCCAAGGCCAGGCTGGATATGGCTCTGACTAACCTGGTTTAGTGGAAGATGTCCCTGCACATGGCAGGCATCCTTAATGGCAGGTCCTTAATGTCCCTTCCAACCCAAACCATTCTATGATTCCATGAGTATCATTTATGACCTAAATGGTAAAATGGAAAAGGGTGACTTAAAAATAAATGAATTCCTGTGTTGTTTTGATAGAAAGCACATTTCTGCTGGTGGGCAGCAGAGCAGCAATTTGCCTCAAGAGCCTTACCAGCCTGAGTATAAATACTCGGTTTGTCCAGCATTGTTCTCACTTTGTTTCCTTGTGGAGCCATTTCTTGCCAGATAAGTAGAGAAAGGATGGAAGTCCAAGCAAATATGTCTTTGGGAGAACAACCTGATAACTCAAAGGACTTGCTACAGCCAGTTTAGTATGTTCTTGGGTTGAGAATTGATATTAATATCTGTCTGAATATTTTTCCCTCTGTGCCTTTTTTTTCCATCTGAACTCAGTCTTCTAGAAATCAAGAATAAATAAAAAAAGGCAAAACAGACCACTTTTGTAAACAGCAGAAATGAGCAGCCCATGGCCAAAGAAGGGCAACAGAGCTGGGAAAGGGTCTGGAAAACATCTCATCCTATGAGGAAGGACTCAGGGAGCTTGGAATGTTTATCTCAAGAAGAGAAGGCTCAGAGGGGACCTCATTGCTCTCCACAGCTCTCTGACAGGAGGGGCAGTGAGATGGGACTTGGCCTCTTCTGCTGTGTCTCAAGTGAAAGGATGAGAGGAAATGACCTTAGATTAAACCAGGGGAGGTTCAGTTTAGGTATTAGAAAGAAATTTTCAATGAAAGAGTGATCAGGCATTGGAATAAGCTGCCCAGAGAGTTGGACTCAGCATGTTCAGTGTTCCAGAGGTGTCTGGATGTGGCCCCTGGGGACATGGTTTTTTGAGGGGATGATGGTGGAGTTGAGGTGACAGCGGAACTGGATGATTCTGAGGGTCTCTTCCATCTTTGATTTTATGGAACACTGAGCTATTGAGTTGCTGCCCCTTTTTCAGTCACAAAAGCAACTTAACAAAACACTGCAATTACATCTCTGATTACTCTTTAAAGACTTATGAGGTATTGTCTAAATTCATGGGATTTGACAAGAGGTGAAGCTGAAATACCTCATTTAAAATGTTAAAAATATCCCAGATGAAATAAACTAGAAGTGACTCAGGGAATCTGATACATTTTTGCTATTCCATAGAGACTTCTTAGTTGGAGAAGATGGTTTATTAATGAATATGTGAAATCCTGGGACCACTCCTGTTTTATAGGCTCCATTTTCACACGTTCTTTTCACACACAAATAAGTCGTAAACTTAGTTTTACCTCTGCCTTTCAAACCCATAGGAAATGCTTACTGAAAAGAAAGAATAGAGCTCAAGGCCAGAAACCTGTCAGTATTATAATGAGGAGATGCTCTGTGCTTCCTAACCCTTTCTGTCTCCAAGGGAATGTTTTCTCCTCCAAGGTGAAATTTTGGAGGGCAAGCGCACACATAAATGCTAATGACAAAGGCTCAGCACCAAATCCTGTTCTTTCCCCCCACCTACAGCTAAAGTACACTGGATTCACAGGCAGAGTCTGCTGCAGTTCATACTTGCCAGGAAAATGGCCACGTTTTAGAAGTCACTGACCCAGAAATGGGAGAAACAAAATCAATCAGTGAGTCAGTGGCAGCCAGTCTGACAGATCCCAGTGCTCTGCTGGCATGGGTGATGTTCTCTGCTTGCAGGTTCAGCCTTAATGATAACACCAGTGAGGAGACAAAACTGGAATGAGAATGTTCTGTCTTTGCTGACTCTTTCTCCATGTTCTGCAATCACTGGAAACAGATCTGGGTAAACAAAATTCTCAGTGCTCCTTTAAGTGGTTGTGCAATCTTGAAAGCTTTGCTAAAGGAGGACAACAGCCCTTGTGCTTAATACCTTGAAGGATCAGTGAAACTAAGTGGTAGCATCCTCAACATCTTAATCCTTTTCTTTTTCTTAATTTTATAGAGGAGGATATGTTTTGATTTTGCTTTTGCGGGCATTATTTTTTTGCCATGCAAGTGATTCAGATGAGTATATTGTACATGTATTTCTATAGTATTTATCTAAGAATCATAGAAGGACTTGGCTTGGAAGGGACCTT
>JAYDZK010000001.1:111306809-111319029 GCA_034509185.1 Euphonia xanthogaster
GAAGGGACCTTTAAAATCATCTTGTTCCACCTCCCTGCCATGGGCAGGGTCACTTTCCACTGTCCCAGGTTGCTCCAAGCCCTGTCCAACCTGGCCTTGGACACTTCCAGGGATGGTGCAGCTCCATCTTCTCTGGGAAACTGCTTCTAATGCCTCACCACCCTCACAGGAAAGAATTTTTTCCTAATATCTAATGTAACCCTATTTTCTCACAGTTTGAAGCCATTCCCCCTTGTTCTATCACTACAGACCCTCATAAATTGTCTCTCTCCATCTTTCTTCATGGCTCCTTCAGGCCCTGGAAGGCCACAATGAGATCATCTCAAAGCCTTTTCTGAACAATCCCAGCTGTGTCAGCCTTTCCTCCCAGCAGAGCTGCTCTATCCCTCTGCTCATCCTGGTGCCTCCTCTGGACTCTCTCCCTGTGCTGTTCTCTGTTTATTCAGATTGACAGAGTGGGAAGGCTCCCACTCCATGTACTTGGGCAGGTTTTTGAGAAGGTTCCTGTTAGAATTAGCCTGAGCAATGCAATTTCATGCACCTGTACATCAAAGCATGGCTGGTGCCAAGAAGTCATCATTTGTACCAGGGAAGTTGAGGAACTGCAAGTAGTTAAATTCTGTTGCCAAATGAACCCATTAAATGCCAGAAAGAGGAGAACATACCTTTCTAAAAAGTCAGATGGGTGTTTTGATGAAGATAAATGTCCTGCCTAGATTCCTGAGGAAAATGCTGTAGGTGTGCTGGGTGTGAGACTGGGATATATGGCATATAAACATCATGCATGTGTGTATGAACTTTTTAATCTCCATGTCATTTTCCTTTCTTTTTGTCTCTATCTCATTGTTTGCTGCCAGGACTGAATGAGAAGTTACCCTGCTCTGATACATGATATTTGTACTTCTCACATCTTTCTGGTTTCTTTCCTTGGTCCTATTTTCCTATGGTAAATTTTCAGAAGCTATGTGTTTTCACATAAGTTGAGTAGATGTTCACACAAGATAAAGAAATGACTGTTTAACTTTGCAGTTTCAGTGTAAAACTATTTCTGTCTCAATTGTTTTGAAAATGGAATAGCTCCTCTTTCTCCATTTCCCTAACTTGAAAGTGTTGACTCTTTTGAAGAGATGAATACACCTCTATTTGGATATTTCAGCTTTGGGTGAAAAATTAACTGAATTTGGTGCCAGTATAAATGTTTTCACATGAAAAAGGGTGCGTGCATGTGCAGGGAAAATGCATTAGAGTGACAGTAGGTGGCTAAATGCATCAAAAGGAATCAGGTTTGACGTACACTGAATTATGACAGCAGTATGTTAACTTTTTATATTGTGACTGGAAGGGGAAGAGATCTATCAGTATGCAAATTGACTTCATGCTAAACCAAGAATCTCCTAGTAAGCAAAATTAAAGTGTGTGTATGAGGCTTGTAGTCCAATTCAGGTTCAAAGGGTTACTTTGAAGTAACGTGTGTTGTATCAGCAGAAATTGTCATGGGTGAGCATTGAGCAAACATCTGCTGGTACTGAGTTGCAGGAAAGGTGGGATATGCTGGTCTGTTTTATGAAGAAGCCAATTTAGAGTAACTTTTGACAAGATAACCAGATACCATTTAAAAAAATAGCAATATATCTAGAGAATAAGGTAACTAGGGGGGGGTGGGAGGAGGAGCAGGCTTGGGATGAGCAGCGCTTCAGCTTGCGTGACAAAAGTAGCTCTGGCTTCACAGAGTGCTGAATAAACTGGTTGTGGTCACTCAGCCACATGGGAAATCCTGTGTACAGGGGCTTCCTGAGCAGGGAATGTGGAGATGGTATCAGGGATGGGATGCAGCAGGTTGTTCATCAAAGGAAGCTGCAGCAGAAATAAGCACAGGAGCTTCTGCACTGCACTGCCCACCTCTGCAATCACGAAGAAGAAAAAGAAATCTAAATGCCCATTGGGGCTTTTCTGGACTTGCTGATGCTAAAAGACAGAGATGGTGTAGCCTTCCAGAGTTTCTCTTCTGAGGGTGGCAGGGGAGCATTTCCTCTCAGCTTAGCACTGAGGAAAGCTGGGAAATGTTACTGTGCTGGCAACTGACTGGCCACGGGAAATATAGCCCACAGCCAGACACCATAACTCTGTTTAACTCAGGGATGTTATTTTTGGACCTGTCATGGTATCTGTCCCTTCTTGTTCTTTACCATACCTAATGACAGGAAAATGGCTGCAGGGTGCCCTGCTTGCATGTTTTTCAGTGTCAGTGCAGTGCTCTCTGTGCTCTGGAAGCCTCTCTGTGCCCACAAGAGGATGTAACTCACCTGTGGTTTATTTTGCAGCCATAGGTGAGGGGTGCAAAGTGTGGGTGACATCAGTGTGATATTGCTCCTTCAGCTGGCCTTCATTCTGGCTTCAGAATTCACTCTGTGTAGAGAAAGGAGGACAGATGCATCCAGCTGTGATTTTTAGGAGCTGCCTCCCACGTTGTTCAGGACTCTGGGGGGAAGGAGCTTTCTGCTGCCTCAGTTCTAGGACAGAGCAGAGTTGTTATACCATTTAATTCCTTTTTATGCAGTCAGGAATGCCTGTCTTCCCTGGCAATAACAATTTGTTTTTATGGCATCTGCTTTGGCAGACAGCCAGATTACTTTCCTATTGCCAACTTGGAATCCCTGCCTTAGTGTGCATCACATTCAGGTATCAGGTTTGGTTTTTTGGCTTTTTTTTTACTTTCTTTCTTAAAAAAAAAGAGAAAATCCCACCCCCCCCAAAAAAAAAACAAAAAACAAACAAACAACCAAAACCAAACAAAACAGCAAAGTATCCCGAGATAATAATCAATTTCCAAGCAATGAAGTTTTTAGCAGCTAGTAAGTGCTCCTCCTTCTAGTTATTCTGGTGTGGATCTGTGTTCACTAAAAAATGCCACAGCTCTGCTAAGAATGATAAGCCCCTTCCCTGCTATTTATTTATTTTTACAAATGGCTGTCTGCCTCCTGGGTACAGGATCTGAGGATCTGGACTTGTGCCTCCAATAATTGCACCAAGCAGCCACTCGGTGTGGGGATTTAGCAGTGGCAACACAGGTTAAATACAACCTGTGTTGGATGGTTTAATCATTTTTCATATTACCTGCTCCTGCATTTTAAATGGCACTGACAATGCAGAATATTATCTTCCACATTCGATGGATAGAGTTGCTCAAATGATGCTTTGTGATCCAAGTAAAACTGACAAGAGCATTACAGAGTACAAGTAGAAAATAAACCTTCACTGACCACAAATTGGGTGTGAGTTGTATACAATTTGAGGAAAGGAGTCTTCTCTCTTGTTGCAAATGGTTTGCACATTCCAAATTCTTTCTTTTGCCTAATGAAAAATGCCTCATGCCTCATCAAACACGCTTTACGTCTGAGATCAGTGCACATTTAACCAAGAGTTAATTAAGTTAACAGGGTTTAGAAATGAACATAATGCACAGTTTGGAATTTCCATTCTGGCTTGATTTGCATTTGGCTGAAACACCGTGTAATTGGCAAAGCCCCACGAAGGTGTGTTGCTCTTTTCATGTTCTAAATGAATGCTAACTATGCTCGGGGCTGTGGATGACTTAATTGGTTAATTTTTTCTGGACATGCCTAGAATGTGGGTGTGTCCAAAGCTAAAAAAAAATCTATCTGTGGAGGCAGTCAAAGGAAGAAGAAAAGAGGTTACTGGGTTAAAAGCAGTTTGGGGAAAGAAGGCAGGGAAGAGATGCTGCATCTGTGAGCACTGAGTTGCAGAGGAAACAGTGGGGAACCAAACCCACACAGACTAAGCATTCCAGTTTTGCCAGGGGCCAAATGATACACTCTGATTTACTCATTAGGTCGAGTCTTTTACACACCTTTGAATCCTTAAATAGTCGAATAGTGCTGAGAAAAAATAGTTTGAAATTTCAGAAAATTCTCTTTTCAGTGTTTGCCATGCCCCACCATCTTTTAGCAAACAAACCAAAAGTGAAATAAGGAAACGGTGATGCCCTGCCAAGAGCTCTGCTGTTAGAAATAACAGGAACACAGCATGAGATAGCCAGTGTGCTTCTGGGAGTCCTGAGGAAGGCTCAGAGGGGCCAGGCTGCCTAAGGGAGCACAGCACATGTGGGTCTGGCCCCTGAGCAGGGAGCAGCACTGAGCAGTGGAGTTAATGTCACTCTCTGTCTGTAATGTACATCAGGGATGCCCAGCTCAACAGAGCACTTGTAAAAAAAATCCAGGCTGTCAGGACAGGTTCCAGTTTCCATGTCCTACCAATGTCTGCTTCCATAATTTCCTCCTGCAGCAATGCCCTTCTAGCAAGGTCCTGACCTGCTGTCCTTCCCAGGATCTGTTCTCTCTCACCCAATTCAGAACTGTACCAGTTTATTCAGGAAAAGGAGAGATCCAGCTTTCCTCTGGGACTTTCTGCTCTAGAGCTGGTCTTGTTTACCTGTGCATGCTTTGGCCAGCTCACCTTGCAGCCAGCCAAGGGTCTTCTCCTGGCTTCTTCTCCCAGGGAGCAAGGGACAGGACAAAAAGAAATGGCCTCAAGCTGCACCAGGTGAAGTTCAGGTTGGACATCAGGAGAAATTTCTTCATGGAGAGGGTTGACAAGCATTGCAAGGGGCTGCCCAGAGAGGTGTGGATCCCCATCCCTGGAGGTGTCCAAGGAAGGCCAGGACATGGCACTCAGTGCTCTGGGGGCAAGGTGGGCTTTGGGCACAGCTTGATGTTGAAGATCTTTTCCAACCTCAGTGATTCTGGGATTCTGTGAGCCAAACAGCAGCTGTGCCCTTTCTAGATGGGCTGCAGGCATCCTGCAAGGGTGTCACTGTCTATGAAAGAGACTTTCCATCCCTGGAGAGGAAAACCCAGCGTGGGGGATGTCCCACGCTGCTATCAGACTGAATGAGCTGTTCTGTAAATCTCAGCATTGGCATAGGCAGGAGTGAGCACATCATGCCACTGGGCTATGTGTGTGGTTCTATTTGGTTTTTTGGGTGTCTGAGAGCAATTTAAAGGATTTTGCCTAGCATACAGGCTTGAAAAGCTTGGGGGAAAAAAACCCAACAAAAAACAACCTGTAGAACAAATCTACACCCTTAGTTTGTACATCCATAGTTTAAGGTGCAGAAACACTATTTTGGTGCTGTGTAATTTGTTGTTTATCGCTCCCCATTTCTCACTGGCCTTTTTATTTCTGCTTTCTTTGTGTTTTCAGTCTCCCAGCCTTATTAACTGTGCAGTGCCATGCAGCTTGGCTGCTGGTGACAGGCTGTCAGAGCGCTGCAGATCTCCCCACCGCAGGGACAAACACTGACTCATCGCCCCTTTTCCACCACAAACCCAACCTCTGAGAGAACCCCAAACTCTTTCAGCTCCTGCCCTCTCTGGCTCTGTCTCTTGCACTCATCCCTGCTCCCACAGCTGCCATTCCCAGTGTGACTGAGCCGTGTTTCCTGGGCTGCAGTGGGAGATGCCAAGGCCTTGTTGTGACCCACACAACAGAGCAGCCATTCATGGATGTTATTTTTTTCTCTCTTTTCCTTTTCCTCCAATTGGACTTAGTCTCTCTCTCCACTTAGCTGTTGATGCCTTTTTGGGCTACCTAAAAACAGAGGCCGACAAAATTAAGAGAATAAAAAGTGGGGTTATTTATTGAAGGGCCTTCAGGTACATTTAGGGCAGATGAAATCTCCCCCCAGGGGCTACACCCAAAATGGACATGGGTTTTCCCACTTTTATAAGTTTGGTCCATTTGCACATTGGGGGTTGATCTTCCAATTACAGCTTTGGGTAATGAAGTGATTTACCTCAAGTTTGCTCCCCCCACCTCACTTTTGCTTCCATTTCTCAGGGCCTGAGGCAGTGAGGTGTCCTTGATTCTCAGGCCTGGAGAGGAATTATTGTGTCTGACCAAAATGGGAAAGCAGCAGCTCACACTGGATATGGAGTTTAGAGCTATACACTAAAGAATTGCAGGATTACAAATACATGAAAAAGAGAAAAGCTAAAATCCTGAAGCATCCCTGTGTTCTCTAGGAATACTGTGGCTCCCAGTGCCAGCTGGGCACTTGGAGAGTGCTGGAGGAGCTGTGAATTTTGCACATCCCTGGGAAGGGTTACAGACAGGGGCATTACTGGTGCTGGTGCAGTTCAGAGCAGCTGGGAAAAAATCTTAAAGCTTCATTGCATTCAGTGCCTTAAAAAAATAAATAAATCAGTTGTGCGGTTATTTCTTTGCTGAAGGGTTTGGATGGTGGTCACAGAGCAGTGGAAAACACTACATCAAGTTGATGGGAAGAACCTAGAGGAGGTGAGCAGTGTCACTTGCCAGGGGAACTAATTTTATTTTCCAGAGAGGGAGGAAAAAGGAAGGTCATGCAGTACGAAGCTGGGCAGAGGCTGAAATTGCATTTTGCCACTTAATTAGCAAGCAGCCAATCTATAGCCTGTAGCTGTCCTGCAGCCCCATAATTGGGAGCTGAACCCATTTTCTCCAACCTTCAGAGCTCCCCACACATGACATGAGGTATCAGAGTGTGTGACAGATCACCAGTGTAGGACACCTGTGCTGTCACGTGTGCCACCCCTAGCTGATCATTTTAATTCCCTAATTAATTATTGATAAGTTCTGAGGCCTCCATTGCTTTTATTTTTAAAATTTAATTTTAATTAATGATTGGAGGAATGCAATGGTTTATTTGAAAAAATAAAGAGGGATGAAAGAGCTTTCCTTAATTAAGCCTGTTATTTGGGGTTTTTTTCTGGGAAATATTTGAATGAATATTTTAGAGGACTTCATTTAAAAAAAAAAAAAAAAAAGAAAGAAGCCCACAAAACATCAGTCTCATAAAATGATGAAAATGGAAAAAATGCTGATGAAAAGCACTAAGAAAGAGAGGGCAGATGAATCTGGGGGAAGAGCATTTCAACAAATGGATTCCTGCTCTCCTTCCTAACCTGCATCTGCAGGCAACACTGACTGGAGAAATGAGATGACAGCTTCTCCCTCCCCCCTCTGACTGTGCCCCTGAGGACTGGAAGATGTTTAATTTGATATGCTTTTGAGTCCTCCCCCCACCATCTCCAATCTCCAGGGGTATTTTATCACTCAACACTGTTAAAATTTAGATGTTGTTATCCCACTACCTCAGCCGAGTTTGTGCTTCAGTTTTTTTCCTTCATCAAAAAGTAAAGTGGAATATCCAAAATATGCACAGATCTAAGGTTTTAAGGGCAAGCTATAAGCAAATACAGGTTTCAGGAAGAAAAGGCTTCTGCAGGCTCCAGGTTCTGCTTTTCCATGGATCAGTGGGTTAACTAAAGCCTATGAGAAGGCTCTCTGTGGTGTGATGGTTGTGACAGGTATTAGATTGGAGGGAAAAATAGACAAAAAGAACTATCATTCAAAATGACACGAGGTTGGTGCTTACAAAAGGGAGAAAAAATCCTGAGCCTAGGCAGAAAATGTTACTCCTGGTTTACTACTGCTTCAGGTTTGCCATTATCAGTGGGTAGTAACAAATCAGATGTTCAGCCTTTTCTTCTCAAGCTTGTTTATTCATATAATTAAAAAAAAAATCAATTTTCCTCTCCTGAAAGAGAAAAAAAGAGCTAAAATTAAACCTAACAGCCTCTTTGAATGATTACTCCTGATGTTTATAATTTTTCAGGACTACGGAAAAGACCATGAGATTCGGTGTATGGATACCCTTAATGATCTTTGATGAGCCAATATTTGGGTGGCCATTTCACTACAGGAGGAGCTGATGGTAGACAGGTGAAGGATGTACAGTAAAAATCAGCTTTGTGAAGCTGCCACAAGCAGCCCTGGTTGTGAAAAGCTGGCAGAAATTGCCCTTGCAGCAATTAAGACCTGCTTGGGTGTCAGTGGAATATCAGCCCCATTAGCCATTGTTTTTAATGCTGCTGCACCCTGATAGGAAAGGAAGAAACAGCTCCCTGGACCCAAGGCCTGCACAAAGGTGTCTTTATTGTGTGGTGTTCAGCTATGGAATATTGCCAGCAGTTTGGGGTTTTTAGTTTGTTTGTTTGTGGGTTTTTTTTTTGTTTTGTTTTGGTTTTTTTTAACCTTAAATAAAAGGGAGGGTGGAGGGAAATTGTACAGGAGAGGGAGTAGCAGCATCTTGTCCCATGAGGTACCTGTGTGTTCAGTTCCACTCTTGGTGTCGTGATTTCATCATTTCAAGTGTCAGCACTGAGGATTTTTGTTTTGTTGGTGATGCATTGCTGACTCCTATAAAACCATGAGAGAATTCTGGAGAGAGGGAGCTTAGGGCTGTCCCTTATGGAGGAGCCCTGGATCAGCGTTTTACTGGTGCTCTTTCATGGGGACAGGTTATCCATGATGCTGTGGCAAAGCTCATGTATCACTACCACCCTTCCTGCTTGGATTTAGCACCTCCAGGAAGCCCATAAACAGTCAAATAGCTCAACTCCTCTTCATGAAATAGAAACTGAGAATCAGGTTAGCATTTCACAATTTCATCATTGCTGCTTTCTGTATTATCTACAACAATGCAGCTTCGTTTCCCAATTCTGCTGCAGTCTCTGAAATGCCACTGCCTGAGTTTATATTCATGTTTCATTTTCTGGGCTGTGCTCACGGGCTAGAAAATAATTAAATAATGAAGCTTTAGATTTAGATGCAGCATTGCTGTAGAGGAAAGATTAGCAGCAAATTCTGCAAGTGTAGGGTCAGAACAGACAAGGTTTGGAGCCTATGCCTAATTTTGGGGAAGCATAGAGGTATAGGAAGATATTTATCACCCAGAGACTAAAAGGAACTCCTTAATTTGTCTCCCAAACTTTTGTTAGAGGTTGAATCTGGGTGGGTGCACAGGCTTCTTTCTTATTTAGAGCTCAAATGTTCGTTTTTACTTGAATCCAAAGGTTCTTTTGGAAACACACGGAGTGCAAGCTGCAAGCAGCCACAGCGCTGAGAGGATTGCAGAGAGGAAAATCTGTATTTGAATTCCTCTGGCTGAGACACTGCTCAGTGTGAGCTGGTTTAGGTTTTTTCCCTTTTCCCTGGAACATTGCAATAAGGAGCCTCTCTCCTTTTTGATAAGATTGAGTTGCAAATGGATTAGTTTGAAGAACTTGGAATAAATGAGATCTGCAAAGGTTCCTCCTTCCTCTTAGGGTTAATCTCCCCCCCTTCCACTTTCATTTTCATGCTGCAATATCAACAAAGACTTGACTACATCAAAATCAAAGCAGCTGGGGAGGGGCAATAGAGGAAAGCAAAGAGAAGGTCAGTCTTTGTGTTTATTCCTGCACATATTTGCTTATTTTTTCTCCCCTTATGCTTCCTTTATATGATTTTTAGCAGTTTCCATCAGGTGGGTACATTATCTGATGCAGTGTCATTACATTGTAGAGATTGCAGCACTTCTGCAGTTTCCTGGATGTCATTCTGCCAGCTATGTGAGCCTACAGCAGTTTGCATTTGTTACCCTTTCTGGTATGCTCAAAATATCTCCCAGTATTCATGTACAGATATGAAAGATTGCTTCCCATGGAGATGAATTGAACCAGCTTGTCATACCTATAAAAATCAATGTATTTTTGGAAAGGGTAGACATATGAGGAATAAACCAGAATCCAGATATTCTCAGCATTTTATAGTGCTGTCAAAACTCTGAATTATTGCGACAGAAGTCATGGATCTTAAAATGAACATTTTCAGTATAGTCTCCATTTTGGTGGAGGGAATCTCCAATTAGGAAAGCTGGGATTTGTGATTCCACTGGTAATGTCTACATTTCACATACAACTTGTGCTATGTGTCTTGTTCCATGACATCTGCCTGTGATTAATCACTGCTTTTCTCATGACTCAGAAAGAAATACAAATGTCTGGGAAAGAAAAGATATTTTTCTCTACCCTTCTCCTTTCTCTTCTAGGTCTTCACAGAATACATATGTCTGCATTTTTTTTTCCTGAGCAGTGTTTTCTATTCCTTATGCTGTTTTATACAGCGGTAGTGAATGCAAAAATGCTGCAAAGCACCTGGGGAAAAATCCTCACCTGCAGCATGCTCAGCTCCTGCACCCTGCCTGGCATAAAACTAGAGGCAAGCTGAGGCAGAGGAAATAAAGAAAATCATGTATTTCACAGGAGAAGGCAGTTTGCTGCAACAGATCTATCTCATTAGTGCTGTGATGACATTAGATGCCAGGATATTCCGTTTTAACTAGATCATAAATTTGACTTTGCCTAAAGGATCCATCATCAGTGATGTCTGTGTTCCAGTAGCTTCTTTATGGTTTGCAATCTCAACTTGGGCCTCCCTTTTCCCAAGACAGGGTTTATCCAGAAATGGGAACTTGGTGCTCTTGTAAATGAGGACTGGAGTGCAAAGCTGGATTCTTGTTGCCTCCCTCCTGTTGACAAATGTTCTTTCTTTTAATCTAGCTAGCTGACAAGGAAATGAATTAAACATTAGCTGAATTGGTGAACTAAGTGTTGAAATCCTTTTCTTGTGAAAGGAAAAAGCGTTTCACCTGGCAGGTGTTTAACAGCCATTTAGTAGGTCAAGACTGAAGGAAAATGGGATAATTTTGTTTTATTAAAAATGGAAGAAACCAGCAACGTTTTTCTTGAACATATTTTCTGTAGCAATTGCTTTCCTAATAAAAATATCATTCTCCAACTGCAGCAATCACAAATGTCATTTTACACTCTTTGGGGGAAAAAGCAGACAGAGACAGAAGAATAAGTAGTGGAAGTAATTAATCAGTTTAAGGAGAAGTGATATGGCAAACTGTTGCATACTGCTAGCTACAAAGCTATTAATAAAATTCTTGAGTATTTATCAGAATTTTATGTTATTAAGCAAGTCCCATGGTAACACTACTGCTTTAACTGCACACCTGCTTGTATAGCTCCCTCCCAGGGTAGAAGTGAGGTTTATGGTGGGGATTTGCCTCTTGGGGGGCATCTCAGCACTTCTAAAAATCAAACATATGAGTAATTTCAGCTGATTGATGCTATAAGGTGCCCACTTCACAAGCTAGGATAAGTAAAGCATATATGGCATTACCCTCACCAAGCCAAACTGATCTTCATTAAAACTTTCCTGTACATATGGGATATTTTTTACTGCTGTAAAAATTCTGTCATTAATTTTCTTTTTTTTTTTTCATATCTTTGTGCAAAAGTGTGCTGGAAGGCAAAATTTAAATGGTGAGGTTAGGAAGAGTAAGCTGAAGATGCCAAGGTCTCAGTTATACAAAATCCTTTACTTTTCCTATAAGCACAGCTGGATAATTTTAGGATCATAGATAGAGCATTAAAAAAAATACAACTGCAGTGGCCACTTTCACAGTAATGAGTTCAGAGCTCTTTTTTTAATCCGTGGGATTCTTTACTGGGGAGTTCCTCGCTGTACTTGCCTGCTCACAGTTCAGTGGGGCTCTTTTGGGGTTTGTTTTGTTCTCTCCTCACTTTGGCAGGTTTGATTTTTCCAGCTTGTGCCAGCCCTTCTGATCCAGGAAATCCCAAGAGATGGAAGTTGCACTTTGGAACAGGGGATAATTTTCACTCCATAACAATCCTGGATAATATAAAGGGAATTTTTTGAAGCAGATCCCATCAGAGTATGAGGCTGTGTGAGTTAAAGCTGTGGCACCCCCTTCCAGACAATATCCCTCTGCCAGGGACTAGGACAGGATTTGTCCCTGCAAGGAAGTGAAGCAGTACCTTATTTCTCCATGTGTGAAAAGTAGCCTCCAATTAAGATATCAGACAATATTTCAGAGCAAACACTGATGTCTATACATTAGGGAGAGAGCTCTTGGCAGCTGAATAACAATACCTCCTCAGTCCACTGCCTTTTGAAAGGGAAGCACAACTTCCCTTCTTGTCCTTATCTGAACTGTGTTTATGAGACAAGAAACATCCTTTCTGCTTTTATTTTCTCATGTACTCAGCATAATCTGATAAAAGTGAAAGAATCAAAATCCATCACCTGATGTGGAGAAGTGTCATTTACTGCCTTATTGAGCTCTCACTTTGCAGCTGTCTAGACAGGCTTTTCTTTAGGAGGGTTTAACCTGAGGCTGGTTGGTTCTTTCCTTCCAGATGAGAAATGTCCCATGGTGTTCGGAGCACAGATAATTCTCTTCTCTTCTCTTCTCTTCTCTTCTCTTCTCTTCTCTTCTCTTCTCTTCTCTTCTCTTCTCTTCTCTTCT
>JAYDZK010000001.1:111328107-111350929 GCA_034509185.1 Euphonia xanthogaster
AAGACTAACTGGCATGAAAAAAAAAAAAAAAAAAGAAAAAAAAAAGAAAATCTGGTGAAATTCTAAGTCAAAATGTGGGAAAAAATTATTATTTCTGCAGATTTAAAAGAGAGTTTCAAGTGCTCAGATTATGTACAAATAAGTTGTGGATGGCCCTGGATCCTTGGCAGTGTCCAAGGCCAGGTTGGACACTGGGGCTTGGAGCAACCTGGGCTAGTGGAAGGTATCCCTGCCCATGGTAGGGGTTGGAATGAGATGATCTTTAAGGTTCTTTCCAGTCCAAATCACTGTGTGATTAAATGAATGAGTTTAGGGAGCATTTCTGATGTAGTGTAAATAAAGCAAATATTAGAGTAACCTCAAGTTACTCTAATAACTTGGTCGTTTGTGTTACTACAAAGGCAAAAAAATATTTAAAACCCAAAAAAATACTAACAAATTAACTTTATGAAGTTCTATTGTGAAAACAAAAGATAAAGCAGACAAGAAATAAAGATGTGTGATGAAAACAAAACAGAAAGGGGGTTTTCTTATATGGTGAAAAAAAGGAGTATAGAGGAACAGTTTTTTACTGGTGGGGAAAAAAAGATCAAAAGAAAAAAGATCAAAGAAAGATCACCATATTCCAGAAACCTACAAATACAGAAGTATATCCTACAGAATAAGAATCAATCACTTCATATGAGCAAGTATGCCAGAGGAAAAATAAAGATTAAACTGAAAATAGTTTCATTAATAAATGAAAAAGGTAAAATACTGTTGGTTTTAGATGTTTTAGCTAATTAAGCACTTCAAGAAGTATCTTCATGTGGCATGTTAATGAATACATAGAAGAATGAATTCAGTGTTTTAGTCAAAGCTAATGCAAAACTGAAAAAGTGTCTCTATTTTGTGGGATTGTCACTTTTTTATTCTCTTCTCCACTTGCCAGATAAGGTGAGATAATCCAATTTCTCTGCAGGAATGCATTCCCAAATTCTTTGTTATTTTGACAAAACCTACAGCGTTCCTACTTCATCACCAAGCCAGAGAATGAAAACTGGCCACACTGTCAAATAAGCAGGGGGAAAAATTCATGTTTGCTGGGTTATTACTGCTGGGTGCACTGTAATTTTAAGATGCAGGTACCTTTTCCTTGTGTTATATGCTCAATAAAGCTCCACCAACATAAAAGGATTACTGCAGATTCCTCAGATTGAGGAGAGGTAGACAGGACACAGTTTGTAAAATTATTGAAATGCTGAGAGCTGCTTAACAACAAATAGAGCTGTAAAAGCAGAATTAAAAGATATTTGCTTCACAGAACTGCTTTATTAAAACCTTTGGTACACTTATTGAATAAATTATCTTAGGGGAATTAAATCAGAATTTAACAGCTGATATTCTCACAGGAGCCACGTACACATGAAATCCTGGAGTTCTTTGTTTTTTAAACAGTCTGTTTTCTTTTGATATTTCTTATGATGTTTCATTTTCAAAAATACTGATGAGATACAGTTTGGTATTTTTTGAAGTTGGTAAAAGGACGAGAAAATTTGTTTAGTTGCTCTCATGCAATTTTTTATTAATTTATTTTTTTTAAATTTATTTACATTTATTCACTTTCCTGGTGAATAGGAAGGTACCTCAGCCATTTTATATAGAAATAGACTTTTTGTCTGACTGACTTAGTTTTATATGATTAGGCAGAAAAAAACCCCAAAATTGTACTTCAGTATCCTCTTCAATCCAGTTTATTTTAACTTTAAATCAATAGATCCTTACAGTTACTGACTGGGTTATTTTCCATCTTGAAGAGCAAATCCATTAGAAGTTCACCTGAAGTTTTGCACCTCTGATTTCTTTTCCAGTTTCAGCTTCCTGGTTGGATTCCATCAGCTTCCTTGTGTTGTCTGTCGAGAATCAGCAAAGAATGAAAATCCAGTTTTATACATGTCCCCACCATACTCCACATTTTCATGTTCTCATTTGGATTTCCAAAGCAAAATATCTGCTGAAGGAAGAAAAGTCAAGTTATATAGGAGGAATAGAATTTTCAAGTTTTCCAAGGAATCAATGAGTCAAAACCACTCAACCTGTGAGGAGATAATTACTGGAGAAAGGAGGAAAATGTACAATAATATTAATACTCAACTAAAGTCTCATTTTAATAAACAGAAATAGCAGTATTTAGGTAAGGAAATACCAGTTAAATGATATCTAAATTCCTAGAAATAAAGTCTAGGAGGGAAAGAGCAGTAGCACAGGAAGAAAGCATAATACCTCCTATTGGAGCAGAAGGTGCCTGATTATCTGTGATGAGGAATTTTACTGAACTAAATTGGATTTGTTATAAAAAATCTGGAGAAAACAAATTGTGACATGTTTTTTTGTTTGTTTGTTTTTTTTTAATGAAAGCTGGGAAAAAAGCAGTCAAGAAATGTTTTCTTGACTATGTCTAAATAAAATCAGCACAAAATCTGTTCCAAGACCTCAACTAAATAATTATCATATGAATTTTTGGGTTCAAAAACCTCAGGTCTAATAGCAGAAGAACATAAGGCAAAGACCAGCTGGCACAATTTTGTTCTCCCTAGCATGTTTCTTTTTACACTGGACTAATTTCATTTATTCCTTTGGAGCTATTTGCAAACAGCAACAATGAGAAGACAAGGAAGCCCATAAACCAAAAAATACCATCAGATGCCTGTTAGACTAAAACCTCTCTGCTTCTCCTAAAACACATTTCATGGGCAATTGTGGAGGAAGGATTGTGCAGCTCTGTTACAGACAATGCTCTCAAGTGAAATTTTAGCACTGCTGAGACTGTAGGAGAGATTTGGGTGTGTAGATGCCTTGACCACTGTGGTATTTCCAGAAATGCTTGCATCTTATTTAACTGCATCTTTGGTATCGCAGCAACAAATATGGTACCTTGTTCTGCTTCCCTCTGTTCTCAGTGGTTTCCTAAGCACAGACTCTGAGTTTTCAGGTGGACATTTTGAGCAGGCAGACAAAATTTTTCTTTTAAAATTTTAGTTTTCTTTTGTGAAGTCCTTCAGATGTTTAGAGAAGGGTGAAAAACAACTATGAGGGAAAGAAAAGCACTCATTGGTAGGGCTATGAAACAGCTGCAGCTGCTCTAATGTTCTCAGAATATATCTCCAGTTTATTGTTTTTGTCTTCAGTAAATGTTTAGTAAATGTTTAGGTTCATCTTACACTTCAAATTTTCCCCAAGTTAGACTCCACCTGACACAATTTCTTGTGAACAGCTGGGTGCTTTAGCAAAAGGAAGTTATTCATTATGTGTGAAAGGCTGCTCATCCAAAACTGGCAATAAAGCAAGAGCAGAGAAGATCCAGGTCCCACAGATGAGCAAATGCCAATCCTGCCATCATGGCAGCTGAACAGTTTTGGAGATTAAAAATTTTGGAGATTGTTTCTCTTGTATGATTGATAAGACATGAATAATGAAATTACTCCCTGAGGTATCTGGAGCTCTATATCCAGGTTAGGTTTATTCTCTCACCTGATCACTCCTCTCACTTACAGGAGGATATGGTCAGCTCTGTTGTGTGCTCAGCTTTGCATGATGAGGCTCTGAACATGAAATCTTTCCTTTTAAGCAATAATAAAAAAGGATTTGGAATTACTTTTCTCTGGGATGTGACTGTAGAATTCTTCACGGACACGGCAGGGAGAGCATAAGACCATCTGAGGGGGAGGGTTTAGGAGGCTGGATCTACCAACAGAGGAACTGGAAGGTAGAAATTGCATTTGATAGGTGTGGGAAGGGGTGGTAACAACATTTTAAGGTTCCAGGTAATTTCTTTTCTCTCCCTCATTGCTGGTGAGATTGTGTTTTTCCTTAAAATTTCCCCAAATTCCTTCTCTCTGTGAAACTTCTTTTGTGATGAGTCTACATTTTTTTTTTCTCTCTCAATTCTTCTTATATTCCTCTCTATTCTACACAATATTATTATAAGAGAATCACAGGAAAACCCCTGTGGTTTGTTCACACAGCAACACGCACAAGAATTGTAATAGTTAAAAGAGTTATTTTAGGATGTGTCCACCAGGTTCTGATGAATCACACCACACCTTGAGGGCAGCAGCAAGGCATTTTAATTACCACAAGCACACATTTTGAAAGAAAATATCAGCTATCTTTATTAACAGCTGCAATAATGACACCTTTGGGACTACCTTGATTAGAAATGTGATGGAAGGAAAGTCATCAAGTCATGTGACTCTGAGTTATTTTTGACTCTTACCTACAGCACCTAAGTATGTTTCAATGTTTGTTCTACAGAAAATATTTTCATCAAGTCTGCCTTTTTATGAAACATGAAAACTGGATACCCATTGTGTTTAAGTTATCCCTTAAATTCTCAGGTCAGCCAAAGTGAAAACCTCCATAAAAGTCACTAAAATCGAGCCCCAAACTGCAGGCTTTCTTCTCTTGTCTGAGGTGTTGGATTGGTTGTCATCTTGAGAAATGCAGTTGTCCTTTAATCCAACCCCCATTTTATGCACATAATAAAAGTGATTTCTACCCAGTAGTCACATCCAGCCATTGCTTCATAAATTCTCACCAACCCCATCTTGTTGTCCCTGATGAAGGACGTTTCTTCACTGGAAGCCAAGAGCAATCAGGTATTAAAATTGCTTCCAGCAGGCACTCACGTGGTGAATTATGAAACAAACAACTGCAGGCACCAGAATTAACAGAGAAGAACTGACTAGAACAGCTAAACCACAGCAGAGTTAGCAGCCAAGCCTTTATCTTGCTGTGATGTCCTCTGAAATAAAACATGAAGTCCCTCTGTGTGTGTGCATACCTTTATAAATAAATGTGTGCACATGAAAGAGCAATGCTTCTCAAAATATTTTAGGAAATAATTTCCCTGTGAAAGACAGATGAAAGTCTTTTGGCAATTTAATTCGTTGGGGAATGATGAATGACCTCAGCCATTACTAAACCAAAGGTGAAATCAGGTGATAGTAAATAATAATAATCATACTGCAGGCTGATTACCAGACAACTATTCAATAAACCTGGTTTATTGCAGCAGAGAAACCACTTTCTGAAGCAGTTATGACCGCTGCTAAATCAGATTTTCACGTAATGTGTCAATTCAGATTCCATAAAACCAAATTGCTCCAACTCTGAACACCGTGTTTTCTAAGGACTCAGTTAAACCATGGCCAGGCAGGGCTGCCTCTCCCTCCGAGTTCTTGTAGGGTTCTCAGCAGTTTAAACTGAGCTCAGAGGGTCCTCACTGTCATTACCTGAAGGTTTATTGTGTAAAAACAATATATAAAATTCTTTTAATGCTATTTTCTACCTTGGAAAACCAATTTCTGCTTTCCTTGGAAATATTGGAAGTGAGGAGTGCTTGCTGTACTAGGGTAGTGGGACAGGGAAGGAAGTGGCAGCCTGTCCATCATTAAAAGGCTTCATCTTCTCCAAGAAGAGCTGTGTTGGTCTTCTCTCAGATGAACTATAGAAATATGTGAGTAATTTCACCTCCCTTATCAAAGGCATATTCCTTGCATAAGCATAACACCCTTCTGGAAAGGTCCTTCTCCCTTCATGGATTAGATGGTGCCCACCTGATCACCTGAGAAAGCTGGATGAGGTGGATCTCACCCTAGATTTCCATGTTTTTGAGGTGGATCTCTGATGTAACTCCAGCTGGGAGACTTTGGTCTGAACCCCTTTGCAGGTGTTTTCTGTGTCTGCACTGTGGTCCTAGACAGGCGTTGATGGGGCAACCATTCCACAGGGATTTTGGCCTTCCTTCAGGACATTGAGCTGGCCCAGCTCCTGATGTCATTCTTTGGCTGCCCTTGGTCTACCATCAGAGAAAACAAAGAGAGGTCTGTGCCCTGCTGTTCCTTAGTCCTGTTATTTAGGCTGTCTGTCCTCCCATTTTGGAAAGAAATGTTATCAATTCCTTTGGTTCCACGAATTCCCCCTGTGGGTGGATGGAAAAGAATGGGGAGGATCAGCCATTCCTCAGCCATTCCTCTTTTTCCCACCTCTGTAATGAGCAACTCCTGAGGGCAACTGAACAGCCCTGCTCAGACATTTATATCCCCAGAGATCCATATCCCATTCAGGGAATATGATAGAATTTGTTTGACAGATGTGGCAGGGTCAAGGAGAGGCAGAGAGAGCTGTTGGGAGCAGAACTGTGAGTAAATATGTGTGGGGGAGGGAATTCAGAGCACTGGAAGAAAATGCAGGAGTGCAGGGGAGAAAGAAGAGCTGGTAGATGAGTTGAGGAGAAATGGGAAAATATTACTTGGGAAAAACAAAAAACTGGGAGAACAAAATCTGAGCTAAGACCAGAATGAGCTGGTGGGGAAAGGAAGAGTTTCAAGGAGGAGAAACACCTTGGGGGAATAAGAGTTGTAAGGTAATTATAGAAGTTCCTAAACTAAGGAGAAATTAACCTAAGTGTAAGGTATCTCCTAAAAAAAGGAGGGAAGGCTCATCAAAACACATCCTAAATGGAAAGGAGAAAGGAATGGAATGAAATTAGAAGGTGACTTTCTAATTTGCTGGAGCAGTTAATGCCAACATTTTAGAACAACTTCAAATCTGTTATTAACCCATTAAATTAGCCCATTTCAGTGCCTTGACAAAATACAATTAAAAGTTTCCCAGACAAGAGCACTCTGCTAATCCTCAGTGCCACAGAAGCAAAGGCAGCCCTCAAGCTTTGGAAGCCTTTTAGGGATCCCAGCTGTGCAAAATTCCCATCAAGAACTCCAGACTGAACTCTTGCACTTGACATAATATCCAGTAGGGAGCCAATTTAGGGGACAGGTGTATTATATCCAGCCTTTGGCTTCCTCCAGGCTGACAGTTTTATGCTTAGGTTGATTGTTTTAGGCCAACCAGGAGATAATGAGGACTTCTATAAATCTGAAACCTCTTTTTAGTTTGTTTCTTTTTTTCTTTTTTTTTTATTTTTGTTTATTTTTTTATTTGTGAGGGAAAAGGTGATATGAAGATATGAGCTGTGACTCATAAAAAAAATCCCAGCTGTTGTTTAGGGATTGTAAATTCAGATTAGAAACTAATCTCAGTGGTGTTTACATTGGAATTGTAGTACAACCAGGTAATTTTCTTCATTATTGTCAAAAAGATGAGCTGTAGATTTCTGTTGTGTCAATTGTTCTGCTTTTTTGAGCTTTTTTCTGGTGTTATTTTACAAGTTTCTAGTCCGAAAGAGACCTCATCTCTTAATTTTTATAAAGATTAATTAATTGATCTGTTGTATTGAATTTAATAACCTAAGGTATAAAGTTAGAAAGAATACTATATAAACAACCTAATAATTATATTAAAATTCATGTTATTATGGTGCTCTTAGGCAATACCTGCAAGGCTTTCATTGCTATGAAATATTTTAACCATAACAAATACTTCCCTATTTCTCTCAAACTTCACAGATTTGTATGTTTTTATCCTTTTTATCCTTCCACACATAAATAGTGGCTTTATTTCCACTGGTCTAGAGGATCAGTCATTTTATGACCTTGAATGTCTGTGTGTCTTTATATGGCAGAAAACAGAACAGGATCTGGCTGGCAGAGTTAAGAATTATAAAGATTATAAGATTATGACAATACTTGGTTATTACAAGATTTAGCTGTCATAGTTTAACCCTTTCAAAGTGTCACATCTGTCTTGGAGGACCAACTTTCTTCTCTTGGATAAGGCAGGAGAGAAGCACAAGGCCATGAGTGAGCCTGGCTCATCCTGGGAGACATCCAGGACTGCAGGTCCTTCCTTGGAAGGGGAAAAAAAATCATGAAAAGCCATGAATTATCTCAGAGCAGCTCAAACATGTCCTAAACAATTCCTTGACAAGAATGCCTTTCACTTGACTCAACTTAGTTTTGGTTTTTGGTTTGTTTTGGGGCTTTTTTTGGTTTGTTTTTTTTTTTAATTTTTATTTTTCTTTAGAAAATTTGAGCAAATCTTTCATTTTGAGGAGCTTCAATGAATAGGAGTTCTGGGGGGTTTGGGTGTTGGTTTTTTTCCCCCAGAGAGACTTCTGGTTTAGAGTCTCTGCAATTCTGCAATCTTTGATGGGAAGTCAATGTTGATCTGAATTTTGGGGATGTCCAGCAGTCCTGGAATAACTCCTCCAGAAAAAAATGGGATTTTTCACAGTGGTCACAGTGCATCTGCATTAAATCCTGGAGAAGAAACTGGGATTTAACAGTTATTCCTGGAGCTTCTGACCCACTTTAGGCAATCTAGAAAATCTGGAATATCCTTGATTTTGAACATAATGAGCACATGTGCAAGACTGCATTCACTGGTATTTTTATATCCCTCTCCTCAGAAATCAAGAGGAATCTTGACATTTAAAGGTTGGGAGCCAAACTCAATGTGGTGTTATGGCTCTCACATTTCTTTCCTTTAATTTTTTATTTTCTCTTCCCCCTGTGGGTTGCAATAATTTCATTGACACAAGTGTGGTGTGCACATATGAAAATTATAACATTATTTGGGATGATCTGTGTAGAACAAGCCTTAAAGTATGGACAAGAGAGAAGTTTCTGTGTGGGTTTATGTGAGCAGAGCACATTTGTGAGCTGAGTTTTATTAAGCAGATATCTAATTTTTTTTTTTACAGTAACTCATACAAACAGTCTGTCTTATAATTTAAAATGATAAAGAAATGTAATAAAACAAAAAAAATCTAAGAAATAGATAAAACAGTTGTTAATTTCGACCAGATCTTCCCTAACTAAAATTAGTCAGTGCAGTTCAGACTTAAAAGTTTAGGAAGTTTAGAACTACTATGAAGTTTAGAGCTACACAGTGGAAGCAATAATCAGCACTGAAAAAATACCTGAATAAAAATTACTTTGTCTTACTAACTATTTCATTGTGTTACAATGTGTAGCAGGCATGAAAAATGAAAATTATTATTAGAATAAATACCCTAAAGAGAATTGGAGCTTCTTTTTGGTTTGATTTTTTACCTAAACAAACACGAGTTCAGATGTTTTTCTTGAAAATGCTCCTAGGTACAAAATTATCATCTTCTCTACTAATGATGGAATAGGATGTTGTTTAAAAGCCTGGAAGCATTAAATTAAGATTTTAAATATACAACAATTCTACTGAAATGTCCCATTCAGGAAGTCCCATCTTGCCCAGGAGGTGCAAACATAATGCACCTTTTTAGCACAGCAATATGAATTTTCCTTAAAAAGATTACTTCTAAGAACAGCTAGGCATGTGTCTAGATATAAAAGGGGATAAAAAATCAAATTAAACAGCTTCATTTGAGGCAAGGAGGTTATGAGGCCACAGGCATTTGCCCTTGAGGACGTGCTGTTTGTAGTTTACACATTGACTCTTTAGCTTTTAAAATGCAGCCTGGAATCTTAATTGGATTTATGAGCTGGCAAAGCCAGCAGGCTTAAGGACAGCACTAATGCTGAAATAATCTTCATCTCAATACACAGGGATACGTGAGAATGGATCCCTGTAACTTTTCATTTTGTTATTTTCTCAAATTATAAGTAAAATAGCATTTAAGTGTAAGGCTCTAGAGCTACCTTTGCTTCAAAAATTTTTTTAAAATTTAAGAAATGCTTTTGCTCTATTTTTTGCTAATTTACTGAAAAGCAAGTAATTAAAGTGAAAATAGAGACATTAATAACAACTGGCAATGAAAGAATTTGAAGAAGGTGTAAAAGATGTGATCTTCATCTGCATTAACCTCTAACATAATGACCTTAAATATATCTTTTAACTGACAAAATGTAGAGATGGTGTTGTTTACTGACTGGCCTAGATGAGATTTGACCTTTTTGAGTTAAAAATAAAAAATTGACCCTTAAAAAAATGTGTTGAAGACAAACTTTTAATCTGGACTCAGCCAACATCACCCAGCTTTTCAAAGATGGAGAAACCATTTAGAGCAGTCTGTGAGCCAGGCAGACAATTCTTTATTACTGTATTTAAAAAAAGTGCATGTTTATTTTAAAGAGTAGATTATTAGTTGTAACATCTCACTCAACTTTAAATATTTTATCAGTTATTTTTAAAGCATCTGCATTTCATTTAGTGCATAAGAAGTCCCAGGAGACATGCCACTTAGAGCTTTTCCAGAGTTTTTGATGTGTATTAAGGAAAGTGTGAATTTCTTTTTCTTTTAATTTCTTTTTCTAAGAGATCTAAGAGAATAAAAGAAATTAAAGAGGAGCTTAAAGACAAGAAGAAGGAGCCCTAAAAGGAATTTTTTTTTTGGCAGATGTGCAGGTTTTTCCCTTCTGTAGGTATGGATTTCTTTGGGAGATGCACCAAGTTCTGCTTTAATGAGGAAAGATGCAGTTGGCAGGTGGGCAAAGTGCTGACTTGGACAGGTCAGTGCTGGTTCTTCCTCTCATGAATTGTTATTTAATTGCACAATATTACTTTCTAGCCAGTGATTGAAACAAATCACACCTGGCAAAGGGAATAAATTAAAAAGAATGCAGGCACAGCCGAATGAGCACAACACTCCAAAACATTTTGGAGGTGCTCAGGACACTGAAGTTGTTTGTCAGGAAGAGATGGGCATAACTCCATCCACACCAAAGACTCTTGGGTGACCCTTTTGGTGACTGAACTTCCATGTCTCCCTTTCACCAAGCAACAAAATCTCTGTCCCTTGCTCCACACAAATGAAATTATTTTCTCTGCTCCAGGAGAAGCATGACAAGCAGAATGTCTCCCACCCCACCCTGCTCCACTGGCCCAGTTCCTCCAGTTCTGGGAGTCAGTGGAGCACTGGAGCTCAGCATCTGGGCTTCTCCCCCTGCATGAACTTCAGGGGTAAATGTCAGCCAGCTCTTAAGCTATCAGTGGATTTCTCATCAAAGTTTAAGACCCTGATAAACCTCTTTACTGCTGCTGTGGCAGTGATCAACATGCTCTATGTATTTCCATTCTGGAAGATAAACACAGGGGCTTGACCGAAATAAAACAAGTGAAGAAGAAGTGCTGTGATCTTAGAAGTCTTTAAATTTCTCTAATATAAACAGTCCATAAGAAGCTTTGTCCTCTTAATCCTCGCTGGTTTTTAGACAATTTGTTGTCTTACAATTAAGTGCAGATGGTTTGGAGCTGTAATGCTGATAAAAAGAAAAAAAGAAAAAAAAAAAAAAAGATGCTTAGGATTGCTTCAATTTCCGGGTTGGATTTTAACAGTAATCCATGTCTGAAACATAAGAAATCTGGTTTTATCTCATCTTTAATGCTAGTTTACAGATCACTGACATATTTCAGTGATTACAGTATGTGCATAAAATAATACTATTATCATATTTCGAGCAGGAATGAATCTGTGGGAAGGCTCTGTCGCAGCATCCAGCTCTTCAGTCTGTGCTGCTTATGGCATAACTTGCTTTTAACCTTGCAAAGAAGGGTCTTGTGACACAGGGGAGGTTTGATTTTACAGCTGGAATAGTGCTGTCAAGGATTTGGGTAACATGTGGGAAACTCTTCAGTATGATTATTTAATGTGGAGAACAGAGCTGAAGACTCCCAGAATGACTCACTTGCCAACATCTATTTAGGAAGTTCTGTCTTTCTGTTCTGAAAACACAGACATGAGCAAATGTAGAAGTTGAAAGGCTGTGAAACACTTTTGACTGTGTCAAAGCAGGATGGGAGGTTGTGGTAAGATTCAAAATTCCACTTTGCCATGAGTCTACAAGGCATTTTAGGTTGGTAAAAAAAGTCCACTTCTATAAACGATAGCATTTCTATAGTATTTATTTGCTCCTCTAACTGTAGATAGTCCTGTTCCCCTTCAACCTATTTTTTTCCAAAAAATATTTGTGGCTTGGTCTTTATTTGTAGTTGAGCTGCTATTATGCTTGGGCCTGTGAGAAAGTATAGACTACCTAAGGTAGTAAAAGCTGATGCTGAATTAGTTCTGTTCAAAACATTTTTGGGTGCCCTTTGGTACAGGTGTTGAAGGCTTTTCTGATGAACCAGAAAGCTTTGTGTCCTAGGTTGACTCCCTGAACCGGGACACTTTGTAAGCTAAAGACAGCAATGTTTATTGTTAATTGAAGGTCAATGTTTATTGTTAATTGAAGGTCCAACTCTTTAATTCTTGGACATCAAAATTTAAGGGACTATTGATGTGAATTAACTTTTCTCTGTTAACTTGCAGCATTGATACAAGAGGAATTTTGAGGATTTAATAACATGTAAAACATATTTAGCCCTCTGTGTGCTCCTGGATGGGAGGGGCAGGGAGCTGCTTAGGGAAGGAGTCAGCAGAGGGTAGTGCACAGATAAACAGCCAAGACCATTTTGAACAAGCTGTACTGGGGGGTTCCCTGCTCCCTGCCCTCTCCTGGCATCTCTCCACACTGACAGGAGCTTAAAGGCCAGAAAATATGGAAGTTTTCACTGGTGCTCTGCAGCAGGCATCCATTGGTGGCAGCCTTTAGGTTTGCTGGTTTAGGGTCTCTTGCTGCTGCTTTTGGCATTCCTGCTGGCTGCACTGTTCCTGTGTTCCTAAGCTCCAGGTCTGAACATGTGCAGAGTCAGGGAAATCCCCTCTCCTTTGAGCATCAGGGAAGGAGGGATGTCTGTCACTTCTGCCTCCACAAGAATCAACTTACTCCTCACTTCCAGCATTTTTTCCAGCCTTTCACTCTGGTCCTGCTCCCTTGAAGTGGTGAGTTTAGGCTTTAAGAACCATTTATTTCAGCCATAGATAAACCAACAGAAATTTATGCCTTGGGAACAGAACCACAGAGAAGCCCTAAGTGACACCATGCTCAGGGGAAATTGCTTTCATTAAATTTTTTATTCAAAAGCTGAATATCATGGAGGAGAGAAACAATGGCTGATCTGAACTCAGGATCCCTGTACCTGGATATATTTGTCAGTATTTGCAGCCTGGTTCAAAGAAGGGTTTTGGCAGCATAGCCCCTGTTGTGATGCCATTCTCCAAATCTGCCAGTGAATAATCTTAAAGAAATGGGCAAAGTCAGTGTTTAGACAAAATAAACACATTCAGAGCTTAAAAGGCATACAGAAAGTGGTAGCCATATTCATTTCAATTATTGAGAATGATTCTGTCTAAGGAAAATGAAAAAAGAAGATAAATCACCGACCTGGCTTGGCTTTGCCACAGTAGCTAAACAAACCCTGCAACACGCACAGGTGGAGAAACGTGTGCTTAGTTTTCATTTTAGTTTGTGTTTTCAAAGGAAGGAGTGGTTATGTTTGCAAAACATTCAGGTGCCCTGGTGAGGAAAACAATACAAAAATAAGAGCTTAAAGATGAGGAAGAACCGCTTTTATTCACCTGCAGTTCACACCTTCAGAGACCAAGTAAATATTTTAAGAACATTCCTGGGTTTTGATGCTTGACAGCTTTCCTTATAAATACAAATAACAGAAAATCAAAAATGAGAAAAATTAACATTATAGCAAAGTGTTGCCAGAGGCCTGCTGTCACATCCATAATTCATAGGGAGCCTGCAAGAAACTGCAGCTTTGCGCTCTCTTCTGAAGATGGTGATGCTGTGCACTCCCTTTACTTGATGCGTGCATGTTTTTCCAATCTGATGCTCAAATAAAACAGTATTTTGCCCTCTCTAGGTTAAATAGAAGTACTTTGATTTAGTCCAGAACATTATGATTAGAGATTTTATATTCTGAAACACAGAGGAAGAAAGGGATTTCTTGCAACTTTACAAAAAACCTCATTGTGTTTATATAATTATAGGATGGAAAGCTTCATTTTGATTTCAGAGCCACTGTTCTTTAAAGCCTGAATTTTGTTTCTGAAGCCAGGGACAGCTCCAAGAGGCACATTCAGAATGTGATTTTGTGACCATTTGCAATGTGTGCAGAGCAGTGCCTCAGAAAGCAGAGCCCATGTCTGATGGTGTGATTGCTGCTCTGCTGGGATCTGCCCAAAGTGGGTTATTTTCCTGTGAGCAGAGAAGTCAGGCAAGACAGATCCCCTGCTCTGCTCCTTTCCAGCTCAGTCAGAGCTGGATATCTCCTAAAATACAGACTGCTCCTATTTGACTACAGGGTTCTAAGATCTGGGATCATCTTTACTCTAGCTGCTTTGTAATACTCCTGTATTTCTGAAACCACACCTGGTTATGCCAATTTTTTTTCCATTATTTAAAACAAAACTCTGTTTAAATTCCTCTTTCTATGGATGCTGTTGCATCTTTATCCTCTGTCTGGCCCAGTAGCTTGAATTGTTGCAGAATTAAGTGCATCTGTGTTGACCCATTATAAATTTTGGATCTTTATTTCAAGGGAATGAATTACTTCATAATACAAATATTTTAATCCTGCAGATAGAGGTGGTGGAAAGAAATGTGGGAAAATAATTTGGAGGAGTATTGCAGGAAACCCAGGTTGTATAAAACGTTGTGAGACACAGTTGGACCAACTGGGTACAAGAGTCTCTTGCTTCAGTGATTTATGTCTGCCTATAGGTAAAGATGTGGGATAATTGAACACAAGACACAGCAGAAAGAAAAAAAAAATCATTTTTTTTAAAATCCCCCTTCCTAGTTTATATCAGCAAGATGAGATTTTTGACTGAGACCTCTAAATTCAGCGTGGCTTGCTGCCAGGGAGATCCAAACCAGAGCCTGGCTTCTGCAGCATCACAGCTGGGCAGGGAACAAGCCACTGAATCTTGAAGTGCTTATTTGGCATTTACTTATTTAGTTAAAGATCATTGCCAGGCAGAACTCCCGTGGGAGGAGTGGATGGTTCACTGGGCCTCATGGGGAGGGTGGTAATTAAACTCTGAAGGCAGGCAATGATGTTAAGCTAAAAGCTCATCTTTAAATAGTAATACACTTGCAATGTAAAGTGGAAGGCCCTCGGGTGCCTGTTGACACAGCGTTAGGAGCTGGCACTTTTTTATATAAAAGCTAAATTGAAGAAACTGTTATGAGCTCATCTGCATAAAGCAATATGATTCTGCCTGAGGGTGTGGGCAACAGGGAGTGATTAGCAAAACGTCTTTTTCCCTGCTACTCTGTTGCTCTGATAACATGCCACTTGTCACTGAGAAATTTGAGATACCATATGCCAACCTGCATCTACAGAGACCCCCCTTGCTGATTGCACATCGAAGAATTCCTCTTCAGCACATGAGAAGCTGTCAGAAAGAATTTCTGAGGCTGCATGAGACACGCTGGAAAGGAAAATCTCATGTTGCCTTCCTGATTCCTCCTCTTGTGTTGCATCCAGCCCTTCCTAGAGAACCTTAGATGTGAAGCAAAATGCATTTGCACAGGAAGAACTGGGGATTCTCTGCTGGCTTTCATCTTCTCTTCATCTCATGTGGGTTGGGATTGCTTATACAAACTAACCTGCAGCAATTTGGGGCTCTGCTTGCGATAGAGGAGCCTGATTTCCATGGAGATGTGGATGGGGCATTCACTTTGATAAGCAGCCATTTGGATTCCTTCTGTCTGTGCTTCCTGGGATAAGGTGGAGGTGTCCAATGGAACAGCATTGATAATTAGGAGAAATGAACATCAAGCAATAATATCATTTCCTGTCATGGCAGTTGCAGAGATCAATGACTTAAATGAAAAAAGGAATACCATAAACTTTCGTTCAAGTGGTGATTTTCTATTTTGAGGTAAAAGTCTTAAAGTCTTTTTTCTGTCTTAACAAAACAACCCTATTTTTTTTTTTTTCCTCAGCATTTTGATTTTTGTGTCTGGTGTTGAGTGGAAGATTTAATTAGTATACATAGTAAGTGTGAGTCTGTGCAAGTAAACCTTCTCTTCAGAAACATAATGCATCGTAAAAATTCACATCCTGTTCGTATGCTGTGCCTCACTGTGCCTGTTTGCTGTGGAAATGCTGGTGTTGGTCACTTCTAGTTTTCATGACTTGGAAAGAGATTGGCTTCATTGCACCTCATATACTGAAGATACTTTCCTAAAAAGGAATCCCTTGGGCCTTTGGAGCACCTTTTTTCAGAATACAAAGAAAACCCCTCTTTTCTTTGCATGAACATCCCTGCAGTTGAAATCCCAAGCACAGAGTGACTCAATAGTCAAACAACTCATCATTAACTACTTGATTCTCATACAAGACTGATAGGGAGAAAAACCATTTCCATCTCCTCAGCATGAGGTGAACAGTCCATAATGATCCTGTCCATAATGAAAAGATGCCCGAGTCTGAGGTCTACTACTTATAGGCTTGTACTTGTGATGAGCTTTCCAGTAATAAACCAAATATTGGCAGAATGCTGAAGCTTCCAACTTAGGAGAGGTTGGTTCAAGCATTTAGTACCGATTCACAGAATTTGGGGCACGGACAGTCTGAGAAGAATGTGAAAGAAGATCCCCTCATGAGAAGGACTGAAGCAGAATGACAGGCTGGATTTGGGAAGCTGGTGTATCTATTATGGCAATGCTGTTCCCAGCCTGTGCATCCAGGGTTCAGTGCCCCAGGCTGGCTGTGTGCTGAGTGTGAGGGGGAGGGTTGTTTATCCTCCTTCCCCTGTCATGCCACTCATGACAAGAAGAGACATGAGAAGCTCAAGGGGCTAATCAGTTTTTAGGCTCTGACCCATATTTTGAGCTGGCAGTAGGAATTCTCGTGTCTGATTATACCCATGGAACTCCAGCACTCCCACAGTTGCTCCAGACTTAACTCTGTGTGGATGAGAAAGGAGCAGGGACTGTGTTTTTGAAAGAAATTAAACTGTGGAAATGAATGACATTGAGATGACCATGGAAGTGGAAACACTCAGGGGTTTGGGGGTTCTTTTGGTTTGTTTGGTTGGGATGTTTTGGTGGGGTTTTTTTGTTTGTTTGGTTAAGTTTATTTTTTAAGCTGTGCCACGTTGTTGGAGGTAGTGGGGAAAAGGAAGACAAATGCACAGCCTGGCCCCCAGAATGTTGAAAAGATGAGATCAAGCTGGTTTTGGCACTGTGGAAGAACAGACCTGATGACTTACTTTCCACTCTGATGCATGAGAAACTCCTGCATTTCTTGACCTCTGATGCTTTCATTGTCAACAAGGGGCTGTTTTGCGCTGCCAAAGCTGAAAAAAGCAAACCTGTTGCAATTCCTGATGAATGTCATTGCTGCAACAGTAAAATTGCCTGTTTTGAGACTCTATAAAACTCATGTATCTGTAAAAAGCATTAAGACAAAATCCACACAGTCAGGTGGACTTTCTTTAACTGTGCTTCAGTGTTTTTCCTGTTGATCCAGATAATGGGCTGAAAATTCCTGAAGTAGGAACCAGAAGAGTTCTTAAACACGACAAGGAGCTCTCAGCTTCATTTTATGCTGTAGAACTGCTAATTTCTCATCTGGGTAAACAGTGGGAAGAGGCACTTTCTGCTGTGGCTCTTTGTGTGCCTTTAGACTTGATTTTAATGCAGATTGAGAAGGGCATCTGCTCATAGCACTTGTAAGCTTAGGACATTATATTAAAAGAAAAATATCCTTTAATGTATCATGAGACAAAGCTTAAAAAAATCCTGTTAGTGTCAGTGATGGTACTTATTTCTCTTGTCCTCCCTTTCTCTGTTCTTCTTTTGCTCTAGTGGCTTTGACCATTGATGCTAATTAGTACTGAAAAGGACATTTTTGGCAAGGCTTTTAAATACAGCTTTTATCTTCTCTAGCAACAGACAAAGTTGTATTTAATGGTATTTGACATCTAAGAGTGACTGCAAGGTCTTTTTTCTGTTGATTTTTTTTTTTCCTAAAGGAGTTCCTTATTCTTCTAATTTATTAGGAAATCAGATGTACTTTTTTCTCAACAAACTTCTATACTTAGCTGAGAACATGCTGTGTTTATATGACTGTACAGTATTAAAAAGCAAATGATAATTATGTCAATGTTGCACTGAGTGTTCCTTTTATTAGTTTTTCCCTGCATATTCTGTTGAGCTAACACATAGCTTTCCAAATAACAAAATTATGTCTCTTATTTTCTGAAAGGTTTTAAGGCAATTCCTCTCAGCACCATCTACTTATTGTCTTGTACAGAATAGTTGATATATATTTGCAAGAGACTCTTGGGAAACAGTTGATCCAAATGATTGCTGTAGGTGTTTCCTACTTGCCTATCACTGCTGTCTTCAGAGGCAACATTACCAGATGTAGCTGTGCCAATGTTAGGTGATAAGAACTGCCAGTCGATCAAAATTTCTAGAAGCAGCAGCAATAAAATTACTTCAGCCTGCAGAAAGTGTGGAGTGACTGGGATTCTAACAGGAATCCTACAAGGAGACGTCTTTCCTTTTCTCTTTCTTGATGAGTGTGTCCCAAATCGAGGCAATCTTCTGCTTCCCCAAACCATTAATTTGTCATATTTTTGATCATTTTTATTTTAACCTGCCAAAACCCAGCTGAACAGGATGTGGAACACAGGATGGAAAGAGCCTGTCCTGTAAGACACCAGGCATGTTTTGGATTCAGCTGGTGTGTAGGTCTAGACTTGATTGCAGGGTGGCAGTCAATAGTCTGCAGAAATAAACGATCATTTTCCACTTTCACGGCGGTAACTCTTCTAAATCTTTAGAGCTCCCATCAGGGCTGGATTTGGGCATGCAGGGAAGGCAGTTCCTCAGCCTGGAACTCCTGGGAGCAGGTTTCAGGCTCCTTGCCCTCGGTGCCCCGCCGGAGCGCGGCTGCCCGGCCCCGCGCACGCGATGCGGCGCAAACGCTCCCGTGGACTTCCATGAACTTCTGGCTGGGGTTCTTGGCCCTGCAGGGCTTGCAGCCATCTGTCACCAGAGAGTGATCTAACCCAGCCTGGCAAACTGGCCCAAGGGAAGGCAATCTAAAGATGAGCTTCCTCTCATTTTTTTGCATTTCTCAGCTGCCCAGCATGCCCTGCCACAGCCTCGAGGAGTGATTATGGCCCTTGTTGTTGGACTAAATCATGGATATGGCATGTCAGCAAATCCCAGGATTCCCCCCCACTCCAATTCTCTGTGTGCAGGTTTGACTTTTGAGCCTGGTTCCCCTGAAATAACTTTCAGTTGCATTCTATTATTTTTTTCCCCCAGAAATATTTTTTGTTTTCCAAAGCAGTTGATCAGCACACAGTTCCCCAGCTCAGCACAGCCTTGCTGGAATCTCAGCCTAGATGTTTCCCCACAGGTCAGGTTAGTTTGACATCCACATTTCTCAGAAGACAGAAAAGATTTATTTTGGTCAGCTTTTTGCATTGCAGCAGGTACAGATGGATTATAAAGCTGTGCACAGGAAATATCAATATTAATATTAAAATCAATAAGAAATAATAATAATATAATAACATTCAGGTCTCAACTTTCACTTCCTGTGAGGCAACATGTGGGCCCTGCTAGAATAATAATTCATTACCCCTGGAAAGGGCAAATCTTCAAGGAATTGGTCTGCTGGTGAAAAAGATGATCCAAATCTCAGCCTCCATATTTTTCAAACAGAAAGAAAAGAAGAGTTTAGCATCATTTTCCTCAAAAAATGCTTTGGGAATGCTAAATTGTTTCACTTTTATTGGAACTTTAAAATGACATACTTCAGAATCTGGAACTTTTTTCCCATGTTTTTTGAAGAATGTTGATATGTCAGCTTTTAGCCTCCATACAAAATTAAACAATGATGAAATGTAATAATTTCTCATGATCTGAAAATTCAGTATTTTGTTTATCACCAGAAGTGGCTTTTTTTGGTTAGATTTCCTTTTTTTTCAGTTTAAATATGTCTGTAGGAAGTGCGTGATGCATCAGGAGCCCATCCCAACTGATGCACATCCTAATAACTGGCGTGGTGCACATAATTGTTCGCAGCCTGAATTAGACATAAAATATTTCCCACGTGAAATGTAATTACCATGACTCAATAATCAGTGTGAAAATAACTGTTTTCCCAGTCTATATATAGAATTTTTCTTTGGAGATGAGAATAATAATTAGCATTTGCCAGGTGGGACAATCCCCATATTCTGGAATTGAAATTTGCAGCAGTTATTGTCAACTCAGGTGTTTAAATGTGTGTTGCACTGCTGCTTTGGAGAACAGCAGAATTTGGGATAATGCTGTCACTAGAGTGACATTCTGTCATGGAAGACCTTTAAATAAAGCTTTTTGAGTCCAAACCAGCAGAGTCCCTGAAAAGTCTCCTATTGGGGTGAACAGTCTTTGGGCCATTGGCTTTTGGAGCCACAGTCCTACAATGGAGTTCTCAGTGGTGTGGGAGCTGAAAAATTATCTAATGTCAGATTCTAGGGCCAGCTTGTCATCCAAGTTTTAGTTGGGATCACTTTTTCCAACAGGTGCCTAAAGTGTTCCTATGAAATCAGGGACAGAAACAGTTTACATCCCCAGTGTTGGTGCCTCCATTTAAATATAAATTAAGAATATGGGAGGAGAGGAATAAAAAAGTCTTTTAAAGGGCTTAAGGAACCTTCTCCAATAGCAAAATGTTGCATGTAATCTCAGATAAATATGTATTTAAATTTCTGATTTTCTGAATCTTTGCCAGAAACAACTGAGTTTTCAGTGAGCCCATTAAATAAAAGTGTGCTAAATATAGACATTATGTAGATATATAAAATAAGAGGGAAATGGGATTTATCTCTCAGAAAAAAAAAATCTTACTTTCCAAATGTTGTTGATTATTTTTCTTACTGATAATACCTTAATTATTCTTAATGGTAATGAGGATATTGGCTTTATCTAATAACCAAGATTTCTGAATAAAGATGAGTCAAACTATTTTATATTTCACATTGACTAAAGAAGAAACAAAGCAGAATATTCATTACTATCAGGAATGTGTGGACTAGACTGAATGAGTAGTTGCACTGAAATAAAAATGTCCCACCACCTTTTGCCCAGAGCCAGGGTATTATTTGCAGGTTTTTTGTTCTCTACAATGTTACCATGGCCTTATCTCAGGGCTTTTTAAATGGAATTCCACTGCTCATAGGAGGTAATAAAAGAAAGTACAAAGCATAAAGACCAGTGTCATATCAATCAGTGCAATTAACATGCAAGAAAGAAAACAGGAAACATCTCCTTTATTCTGCATTTAAATGAGGCACACATTCCAAGCAGACAGAGACTGGCTTCTTCCAGCTACTAACAGCCACAGAAAATAGCATGTGATGGAGGGAAACATGAAAATATTACAATTAGATCCTTATTTGTTAGAACTTGGACATGGATAAAAAAGTAGCAGCAAGTTCTCACTACCTATATTGTCTGGCATTGTCCAACTTCTGGTTACTTTTATAATCCAAATAAATCACAAATATAAGATTTTATGTCCATTTTCCTGTGTAGAAAGAATGCTTAAACAATATCTTTTTCATATGCACCTCTTCAGGTCCCCCATGAATTCTCAGTTGGGTTAACATGTAGCATTGTCCCTGAAGGAAAGAGTGGCAGTAAAAAGATATTTTTCTTTATTTGGCTTCAGCAACATCTGGAGTTTAGGAAAATTCTGTGTACCTATCATTCCAATGAGGAATCCTAAGGAACATTCAAGTTCAGAGAAAGACCTTTCCTAACCAGTTTTAGACATTTCCCATCCCTGTTTGTTTTCTGATTTTGCTGTCTTTTGTCCTTTTTATTTTGCTGGTGCCCTTTCTATGATCCACCTGCTGTGACACCTTCTGTTTCCCAGACCTCTTTATCCAGGTTGGGTGTTTTTCCTTTCCCACCTCTCTGGACTGGGAGCACAGAGGAATATCAGTGACCTGAGCTCCATCTGGCCTGCTGATACCCATGGAGGAGCAGCCACAGGAATTGCTCTGCTTGCCCCAGGGTTACAGAACACCCAGGATATTCTGAGTGCTGGAGTTGGTTTGTCACTTACTCCTGTTGACCACAGATATCTCTGTTTTGGTTGGAGTAGAGAGTAGCAAAATTTTACTTTCAGTGACAAAAGTATAATTGTAAATAGTTACCCAGATGTAATTACACTGCAAAATACTCTTCCTTTCTCAGTGAGTTTTTATATTTGCAGAGAAGTTATTGATGTTTCAACAACTTAAACCATATTTTTTGTTTCCTTGTGGCACTTCTGCTGCGTATTTGTTGGCACCTTGGTAAAGACACATGCACAGCATCCAGAAAAACTTAAAAAAACCCCAAACAACAAACCATTTCAGGGTATTTTCTTGCTTTCTTGTTGCATATACACAAATGTTCTGTCTTGGAGTTACCTACTACTTCAAAGCTTATCAAGAGAGTATGTGAGGGGAATGTATTATCTCACAGAAATGAGAGAGACATGAATCAGAGAGGGAGAGAAAGGTGAGTTGAACCAAACCTTATGTTCTTGCATTTTAGTTTCTTTGTTCCTTCATTCTTGCAGGTCTTGTTGCTGGTGTCTTGTTGTCCTAATCATCTTTTGTTTCAGAGCAACTACCATTTTAGGCCATCCGGTCATATTAAATAAATAAAGATGTCAAGTAAAGGAGAGTTAAAGAAACTAGGCAGGAGGGAGATTCAAAAAAAAAAAAAAAAGGAAATGGTTCCTATCAGTAAATCTGTTGTGTAAAACATTGGTAATTAATTTGCACCAAGGTTGTGTTTCCACCTGGATATCTAAGGTGTTTTTATTAGACTATAAATGGATATCTTCATTTAGCTGTTTAGCTCTGATTTTTTTTTTTAATGATGTGCTTTAATCATTGGAGCAAAAAGCAGTGATTTTTGCTATAGGTGCAAATTACAGCAAATTTAGTTTATTCAGAGTCAAGTGATATCACGGGGGTGTAACAGTGCCAGAACTGTGGAAAACTGAGAGCAGCTAAATAACAGAAACACCAAAC
>JAYDZK010000001.1:111371422-111382111 GCA_034509185.1 Euphonia xanthogaster
CCAGCCTGGCCTTGGGCACTTCCAGGGATGAGACATCCACAGCTTTTCTGGGAAATCTCTGCCAGGAGATTAATCCCTCACCACCCTGATAGGAAATAAATTTTTTTCTAATATTTAATATAAATATTAGAAATATTTATATTAAATATTAGAAAAATATTTACATATTCACCCTACATTCTTTTAGTTTGAAGCCACTCTCCCTGGTCCTGTCACCACGTCCTCTTCTGAACAGTCCCTCTCCATCTTGATTAGTGTCATCTTTTGTATCATTTGAAGAAATAAGTGTCCCATGCATCAGATTTGGAATATTCTCCAGTGGGACCTGACCCCCTAGATTAAAATCTTAAAATCTGTTGATACAGATAAAGAATGGGAAAAAAGCCCTCATGGCTTATGGATATTAGTGAAATGGAATTTGAAAGGAATAATGAGAAACTGCAACCATACTGAGGAGGATTTGGATCATTTAGGTAATTGGGTCAACAGATGGTAAAGAGTGTGGTATAGAAATATGTAAGATAATTAGTCTGGGAAAAGGAAACCAATCATCCAGCACACTGATGAGGAAACAAGTGTTGATTGTTGTGGAGAAATCATTGAAATAATCAAGACAGTGCCCAGCAGTAGGGAACAATGCAAACAAGTCATTAGGCTGTGGTAGAAAAAGGATAAAGGGATAACAGGTGATCTAATTTCTGTTTGCTAGATCTGACTTTTACATCTGGTCATAGGATTAAGAAGCAAAATCAGTTTTTCCTTATAAGTGATGCCTAAAGCCTTGTCTTAACAGACATGTACTGCACAGAGTATTCACTGCTGAGAAGATGGAAGTATCAGCACAGCAAATTTTTGGACACCATCCTATATTTTTATGTGGTATTGCTCTATTGATGTTGGGAATAATGTCATGGCCTTGGAGTGAACATTTAATGCAACAGAGCAGCACAAATAGTAGAGGATATTATGCCATGCACATTTTTTTTTCAGTGTGGCTCTAATTAAAGATTTTGAGGTATTCAGAACCATGTTTGTTGTTACAAGTACCTTGGTTTTTACATTGACAGGTGACAGACCTCCACATTTAAAGAAATTCAAATTAGGAGCAATAGTTTGGCAATTTCTAGTATTTATGTACCTCCAGATGGATTAAATTATCTGATGTTGTAAGTTCTTAAGCTGTTGAGAAGCTCTGTACTTTGCTTTAGCCCAGGCTTGGGCACTGTGCCTTTTAACAGATGCAGAGCAAGGGTTTTTCATAAAACATTCCTTTTAAGCTTCATCTTTAAAGTCTGGCTTTCTGGATAGCACACTAAAGAGATCTGCACCCAAAGCCTATTGTTTCTAGGATTTTACACTTAACATTGGTGGACATCCCTCAAACTGTACCAAATTCATCTCCAGCTGGATGAAAATGTGGACACACAAGCTTGGATTGCCCACACCAATCTGAAAAGTTGTTTTTCCTGAGAAAAAGGAAGGTGGGGAAGGTTAGTGTGGAAAAGAAGCTGAATTCCTTTTCCTTGGAAAGGACATGTTTGCTTTCTAATTCATTCTGTACAGGAGCTGGCTTAAACTGCAGTTTCTGCAGTAACCTGGAGAAATAATAATGACCATAAATTCCCTATAGATATATATTCCTTTCTGTTCTTGTGTGAAGTTGTATTTTCCATTGTATTGGTCAGAAGAGAAACATGATACATCTGAAGTCAGAGAGAATGATGACATTGTTGAAGATTTTTCAGAAACTGAAGTGATAATATTTATGATCTGTGCATTCCAAAGCATAAGCCACATTTATTAGAAATTAATTGTATCAGGCAAGACATTTCTCTAATTAAGAGAATGGATTTTTCATCTAAAACCAGCACAGATACAGGAACCTTATCTACAACCTTCTGCAAAACAAAGGGCTTGCCCTCTCTGCTCATCCTGTTGATCAGAAAAGCCTATTCTACATGCTACTGTTGCTGTTTTAGGAGTGAATCTTTATGTTTGCAGTAACTTTTCTAGACAGCAGATACAATTCCTTTCCCATTCTCAATTTATCAATGCTTCCAATGGGTTTATTGTGTGGTGTTACCTAAAATCACATGCTGACAGTGTTGTTTCTTCTTGCTTTTATAGACTTGAGTGAACAAATTTGTTTCATAATCCCCACTTCCATCTTCTTTAGATAACTAGCAGAATATGTTGGAAGCAATTATTTTGAGGTAACTTTTTTTATTCTCATAGTAAAGAATTTCCAGTTCTTCTGTTTGATTGACCTCAATATGATACCATATTATTGAGGTTATTTCCACATATTTTTGTAAAAGTATCTTGCTAGAAATTATATTCCATCTATAATGTGTTAGTTCCGGGCTCTGAATGTCCCACATGATGATTATAATAATATAAAAATAATCACTTTTACACACCCTTGCAGCTTGCTCTCATGTTGCAATTGCTACCAGCTTTCTTGCAGCATATTTAGAGATTTTGCCTGTTTCACTCTTTTGGCCATTAGGTATTGGAGACAGAAAGATTTCCACTGATTTTCCTTTATTCCTACCCTTCCCAATCTTTTGGGCCTTTGCTCAGAGGAGCTGAGAATGAAGGTGCAATAAGGAATAAAGGAAGGCCATTCATGAGACTGTTTTAATGTTGGCAACAACTCTAGGAGTCCTTTATTGCTTGAAATAAATCCATTTCTGAATCTGAGTTCTGAGAAAGTTAATACTTCTCTGTAGCATTTTAATACCTCCTGTTATTTCAGTCACTTGTCAGACTGGAATAATAATACTTAAATTGCAAGAACCCTCCTATCTTCTCTTCCAATGACTAAACAACCCAACGTTGATACTTTCAGTGAATTTAGAAGTTGATGAGCAGTGTGGTCCCATGGATAGAGTTGTAGTTCAAGGTTAAAAAAGATGAGAACTTTGAGCAGTGCTGCCAATGTGGCTCTGTTGTGTCCACACAGTGACTTCAGGCAGCTGTGGTGTGACCTTGGACAGGTCATTTCTGGGTTATTCGGTTTTCTCTCTATTTCCCTCTGTCTTGTCCATTTATATTGTTCATTTAGAGGCTCTGGATAAGGTTCTGTGACAGGCTGAGTGTGTATTTGCACAATGTAGAGGATAACAGTGCCCTTCATGGATCCTGCAATGCCTGGGAGCTATCCTATTATAAATACTAATGTTTTGCTTTCTTATGTTTTTAGAATTTGTAAAAATAAGTGGGACATGATTTTTTTTTTCCCCCTAAAAAAATTACAATGCAACTGTGCTGGATACAGTAGAAACTAAGGAGAAAATAAGTAGATTTTTTGTGGGCCAAAGTAATAATGTCTAAGGCAGGGGGAGAGAAAAAAAGCCATGTGGCAATTTCATGGTCATAGTACAATCCCCTGTGCCACTTGATGCATCTACAGGTATATGTGGGTCCTAAAACCTCCTAGCACCCTGTGTAGCACCACTTTCTGCAGCCTTTTGGATTATTTAAATTATTTTTCACTTAATAAATTTGTTCTTGATGGTGAAGGCCCAGTTACCTTGATACAGAAAACAAATTTTTCATGTGTGAGTTTCAGTCAAACTAGAATTGTACTGGTGCAACAGCTCTGTCTTCAGGTGGGATATTGGGAAGAGATTGAAAAGGTAAATTATTTGGCAGGGACAAAACTGTGCTGTGAATGTAGAGAAGGGGTGATTGTGTAGAAGAGATTGTTGGTCCTTTCACTTACAACAAGCAAAAGAAATCTCAGCTGGTTCAGGTAGAATATAGAATCATAGAATCACAGAATAATTTGGGATGGAACTTCATCCCATTCCACCCCTCTGCCATGGGCAGGGACACCTTCCACCATCCCAGGTTGCTCCAAGCCCCATCTTGCTTGGGCTTCAACACTTCTAAGTTTGGGGCAGCTTCAGCTTTTCTGGGCTACTTGTGCCAGGGCCTCACTACCCTCACAGTAAAGAAGCTCATCCTAATATCCAATTTAACCCTACTTTCTGTCAGTGTGATCCATTCCCCCACATCCTGTCCCTCCAGTGTCCCATGAAGGGTCCTTCTCTGGATATCTCACTCTAACATCTCTTTAAAACTCTTATAAAGAAAAGCTTTTAAAATCTGTGTTTGAAAATATTTGTAGGGTATCTGTCCAAAGGGAAGTGCTTGTTAAATTAATATACACAAACCTCAGAGAGTCCTCCTTGGAAAGAACATTGCCAGAATATCCTTTTCTGAAGGAAGAGGATGGGAATCACTCACCTTCAGTTTTCACAAAAAAATGTGATTAAGTACATGTCAGTATTCTTAAGTCAGTAACAATGGTGAGATAAAATCACTACTTATAAAATAAAATGCTTAAAGATTTCGATGTCTGTTGGACCAAAACCCAAAATGGAGTAACAAAATATTTTGAGGAAAAAAAATGAGCAAAACATGAGTAGAATCACAGTCAGCAGCAGGTCATAAAAAGCAATTACCTCAATTTAAAAATGTTTCAGAGGCCATAATTATTTTTTGTTTACATAAATGCTCTTGTAGCATGTTTTATTTCCTTTCATTTGGGGAAATAAAAAGAAGAAGAAAGGCCCAAATAGAAACAAGTGTGAAATATGTTGGCTTTTGTACAGCTTATTTCTCATCCATTCAGTACAGCAGGTGGTCAGCAATACCTCTCAAAAAGTGCTGTTACTCCCATAATTTTTTCCATCTTGCCCATTTTCTCCCTCTCAGTAAAATCTGAGATCTTGCATGATCACAAAAATATTTTCAGCTCACTTTTTATAAAACCAAACTTAAATTCACAAGTGAAAGATCATATTTAACATATTTATATCAGGCATAATGCCTTTGTAGGATCCTGATCATTCATAACAAGGAGGAAAATTTATAGTTCATTCTGTTCTATTTGTCTTCCTAAGTGCAATCTTGGATGGCAATATGGGGATAAATTATAACTGCAAATTAGTTTTCTGCAAAATGGTTCTTGAACATTTAAATTTTCAGTGCCATAAAAGGGAATTGTACAGACTTATAAGAAAACAAAAATTATTTTTATTGTGCTTTCTGCAAAGAACCCTAAGGACACTTTTCCAAAGGAATAAATCTGCAAATGGCTGATAATTGAATGTTGGGATTTCATAACCTGCTTGGAAAACCTGGTCCACTGATGCACTACTCTGCTATTAATTTTTTTTTCCTTAAATGAGGAGTAATTTTACTGAACCAAACAGTCTCCTAAGCGGTACAAATGTCCAATGAACTGATGCTATAAACTCTGTGTCTAAAAGGAAAGACCTTATGTTAAATCTGATGTTACAGGATCAAAGGCCATTATATTACAGAAAATCATTGAGTCTGGGCAGGAGAAGTCAGAAGAAGGTGGTTGAGAATGTCCAGCATGGTACTGTGAAGCAGAATCCTGAAGTTGAATTAAATTTTATTATGGACACGATTTTTTGTTTGGTGTTTGCACAGAGGCTGTTAAAGCGGAGCTGTGGTGCACAGGGAAACCACCATTATCAATAAGTATGTTTCTAAATTAACTCCAATAATGAAAAAAGAAAAAAAAATCAACCTAAATTAGTAAAAGGAAATATGAAAAAGGTTTTTTACTGTGAATGCCATGGGACAGGGAGAGAGAAACGGCGCTCATTTCTCACAGCGGCTTGTGAGAAATTTTAGGGAGCTAGAAAGATGTGATAACCGTTGACTATAAACAATTTGCAGGTGGTGTTTTTCTACTTTATTTTTCTGTTTCTCTCAAGGACACGATAGATTCTATTCTAACTAACAGAAACATCTTTCTCAGTGCGTGAGAAAGACGTTTCTGTTAGTTAGAATAGAATCTATCGTGCCACTCTATAAAAACCGTGCAGTTCTTTTGGATAAAGTCTTCTCCGCCTTTGCTACGATCCTGCCTCTGGCCTGTTCCTGCCCCGACCCCGGGGCACGAGTGACATTTTACTGCATGACTTTTCAACCATAGAGCATTTACTGAGGTGGACACAGCAAAATCCATTCTTTCCTAACAAAAAGACCTTGAACTCCAAGTTGAATTTCCACTGTGAATAAAGAAAATGAAATTTTGAGTTGTGTTAGGAGGACCATGGTCAGCTGAGGGATGGAAGTTATTTTCCTCCCCTAGCTGGTGCTGGTGAGGTCACATCTGGATCACAGCTGTCGGGATAGATGTGGGGAAGCAGGAGATGCTCCACTGGAAGGCAAGGCAAAGAAATCACTTCTCCTCTTAAAGCTAGTGCTTGAATTTCTTCAATTCCAAGAGTGTTTTATACTTGGCAATAAATTATTTTCTTTTCATCACTGAATTTTATTCAGTAACTAAAGTGTAATCACCAGTACATAAAACAACGTGAAAGAAAATTAGACCTTGTGTAAAAACTTTAATGAATCTTATAGTTTTATACATAGGGTGGTATTTTATGTTGGATTCTCTATTCTGGTTCCAGCTCTTTTAGAATGTGCAGCAATTAATAACAGATCAAGGCTGGTCTAAAGTTTCATTTATTGATAACCTGTGACAGCAATAAATGTTGCCTTATTCATGTCTTGTGAATTAAAAGAGATGATTCACCATTGGGCTGGAAGAAGGAAAATCAACCCAAAGTACTGACATCAACAGAAATAAAAGGCCATTTTTCTGTAGGCAGCAATGATTTAATGAGTTATGTCTAATGTGGCCAAGTTAAAAAGTACCCAATCTTTGCTACGGCATGGGCCATTCATGAGTTTCACAGGGGTCTAAATCTGAATTTTGCCTTTGGTTGGTCACTTGGCAAAGATCCCAAGTGACTCTGTCCCAGAGCCATAACTGGAAGCTGTGACAGCATGCAAGGATTTCTCTCCTCTGCTGCATTTTCTGCACACAATAATTTTGTTTCTACCCCAGGGCTGCCCTTTGGATCAGAGCCCTCTCTCAGGTCAAACATCAGTGGGGGTCTAAGACTGCAGAGCTCACAAGTAATCCATGCTATAGGATGGTTTCATACCATGGTAGTGTTGCCCCAAGGTGCAGTTTGCCTATTGGTTTCAAACCCTACAAATGGGATTTTTATTTATCTGTGAGAAATTTCACATCAAGCACAGTCACTCACACAGAAATCTGCAGGATCAAATCATTATGGAATCACAGAATCATTCAGATTGGAAAACATCTCAAAGATCATCTTTGACTGACCTCCAGGGGTGGTGACTCCACCTTCCTGACAAACCTTTCCATAAAGAATTTCTTCCTGAATTGGTTTAACTACAGCTGAATACTGAGAAACAGTAAAACTTTGGGTGAAGACTCATCCTTCTAAACTTATTGTGAGTTTAGTCATTTATATCAATGAGGCTCTAATTCTGCCTTGCAAATAGAAGTCATTGTCAGTACAAGCACATCCTGTGTGTGTCACTTGTTTTACAGATGAAGAATGTGGAGTGGAATAAATTTGGTAATGGCTGTGTTTGGGCAAATTTGGTGAAAGTTTAGTTGGGAAAATTATCCTTTGATAAAACCAAGTAGATTGTTTCACACAACAACATCAACAACAACAAAAACCAAAACAAACCAACCAACAAAAAAAAAACAACAAACCAACCTAAAAAAAACCCCAACAACAAAAAAGATACAACTGCAAGTGTGCAATTTCTCTGCTAACTTATTTTGTATCTCTCATTTTTTTCCATCACCAGATTTATTTCCATCTACCTAACTCTGTCTTTCCATTTTCCATGTGGAAGGGTTATTTGAGATAGAGAGGATGCCTATATTTACACAGAAGAACTATTTAGGTTGTTTCATCATTTTATTTGGTGGTTGTATCTATCCCATAGAGCTGTTCTCCTTTTTTAATGGCTCCTGGGGTGAGGGTTTGCACACTGTACAGATGTGATTATGTCCCTTCTTTTCCTGAAAAAATAGGGTCATTTACATTTGGAGGAGGGAAGTAAAGTGACAGGAACCTTTTTTTCAGTCTTCTGAAACAGAAAAAAATTACTTTCATTCTGAATTCTCTTCGAAATTTTAAATTCTATTGTGGTTTTACCTGTAAGGCTTTTTTTAAAAGACATCTTCCTTCTGCCAATACAAGAGGTTAAACCCAAAAGTTTTCTAAGAGTTCTCTGCTGTCCTTTAGTTTAATCAAACCCTGCCTGACTTTCCTTTTCAAATCTTAGGGGAGTAAAAAAATTTGTTTCCCATTAGAGATGTCCTGGAGTTTGATGCCCTCGGCCATCAGTTGTAAAGTCTTTGTCAATCCACCAGCCCTTTCTGGATTCACAGTTTGCCAGGGATGTCTTCTGGGAGTTGGGATCACTTTCAGTATTTCCAGCCATATTTTTGATTTTGAAAGATCTCAGACCTATTTCCAGAAGAATTAGTGAGCTGAAAAGGAGGAAAGCAAAATGAAGAAAGAAAGTTTGTGTGAATACATTGAGATTTCACTCAGCTTTGGAGTGAACGTGTTTAAAAGACACTAAGCAGTGCAAGATGAAGATTTTTGTAAAACATGAGCAATTAAAGACTCCTTTTTTTGTAATTTCTGTTTAATTCAACTGTTGAAAATGAATTCTGCTTTTCTGAGACTCATGAAACTTAATTTGCACAATCTTTTCATGCACAAAACAGCTTTAAATCATGTTCTCCTTGGAGATATCATCATGATGCTGAAAACACGATGTTTTAACATTACACAGAGCTGGAATAAATTGGGATGTACAGGCCTGGTGTAAAGTGTTGAAGGAGTGAGGAGAGTGTGCATGAAAGCAGAACAACGTTTGACAAGCTGAAAATGGAGGAAACCTTAGGGGGATGTTCTTTCTAATGTGAAGAGCAATTAATATAAAACACAAAGTAAACAGGAAATATCAAACCTGTTTGTTGGGGAGGAATCACTGGGAAAATCACTGGTTAGAAGGCATGAATCCCATTACCTGTAGGCTGCTATCTTAAGCCCGTAACTCTAAATAGAGAAAAACAGTTTTAAATTACTTATCTGGCCCAAGTAAAATGTTGTGTTTGTCCCTTTCCCTCCTTGGCTATGAATATTGTTTTCACAGCAACCAATCTGAAGCAAACCCTCTGTACAAGTCAGGAGCACAGTTATATCTTCACTCTGGCTATTGGCTGGAATGGGAAATGCTGAAATCACTAGGAAAGATGTGACTGTGAGTGGAAGGAATAATGATAAAAATCACATCTGAAAGGACTAAAACAGACTTGGAATGACTATTGAAATGACTAATAGTTTGCAAACCATCTGCTGTTAATTTTTGTTGTTGCTTTGTGGAAGGACGAGGGAAAAGACTTCCTTCCACTTGAATTTTGCCTACTTTGATTTAGACAACAATAGAATTTATATTATCTCTGGAGTAATTGCATTTGGGATACATTAACCAGTCTCTCAGAGATGTTTTTATAAAGCCCTATTTTGTCCTTCAGGTTTCTGGGCCATTCAATGAAATATTGCAAAACAAGATAGAGAAAATGTCCCTGCCCTACAAAGTGAAGAGCAGGATTGTGAGCACAGATCTATTGTTCCCCATGATTCTGCCTCCTTTCTGTGTTTTTTCCTGGTAGTCCATCTGTAGAGAAAATCTCAAGATGAACATGTAATTTATAAATTATTTGAGAAATTAACTTATAAATTAATTTTAGACAAAATCTCAAGATGAACATATCATTTATAAGAGTATTAAACAGAGGAAACTATGTGAGGGGCTGTGCTGTGTTTGCTCCTCAACCACTGGTCTGTGCAGGTGGTGTGAGATTTTTGGACCAAGTGTTGGGCTCTCCTGCTGTGGAGGAGTGCAGAGCTGCCTGTCTCAGTTGTTCCTGCATTCCCTCATTTTTCAGAGCAATCTTAAGCATGGATTTGATTGGCAGGATGAATCCCCCATGGCACAATTGTATTGACAGGCTTGGACAGGGTGCAAATATTGACTCCCTGTGAATAAGGAAATTGGTGCAGGGAAAGGAAAGAGTGATGTTAGGACTTCAGAGTCCCAGGAAGTGGATCTTGCATGTTTTAACACTTCTCAAAGAGAGATGCTGACTGAGTTCCTTGAGCGCAGCCGTTACCAAGCTCAGCATGAAGAGGAAACCAAGGAAAAAGGGGATAAAAGGAGAAAGCACAGGCCCTGGAGCAGACACTAAGGACAGACATACCAAGGTGACAGCAGATACAAGAAAAATGCTTTGTGTGACTTGGCTAACAGATTTCAAGCAAAAACTTCTGGGGATTGAGGTCAGCCATTTATCTCTCTTTCCAATCCCATGTCTTATATATGACCCCCCCAGGGAAGACTGGACATTGAGACTGGGCTAAAAGGAGGAAAAACAAGGAATTCTTGCCATTTACTTCAGCTTCTAGACCAGGGTTTCCTAAGATAATATCACAGAAGAGAATCACAGAATCATTAAGGTTGGAAAAGACCTCTCAGATCATTGAGTCCAACTTGTGACCCATCCCCACCTTGTCCCCAGCCCAGAGCTCTGATTGCCACCTCCAGGCCTTCCTTGGATACCTCTAGGGATGGAGATTCCTCTACCTCCCTGGGCAGACCCTGCCAAGGCCTGATAACCTTTATAATGAAAAAATTCCTGCTGCTGCCCACCCTGAGCCTGCCCTGGCCCAGCCTGAGGCCGTTCCCTCTGCTCCTGTCCCTGTGCCCTGGCAGCAGAGCCCGACCCCC
>JAYDZK010000001.1:111409026-111419686 GCA_034509185.1 Euphonia xanthogaster
TGCCCCGGAGGCACAACTGCTGCCCTGGGCAGAGCCCAGCCCTGAGCAGGGACCAGAGGGGCTCTGGGGGCTCCTCCTGGGGATATTCCAATTGTCCACAGTCCTTCCAAAGGATTCTCTAATCAATCCCTGTGTGATTGAAATGTGCCTTTCAGGAAAACATCCATGCTCTCCATGTTGGGTTCCTCAGAGCCATTCCATTGGGCAAGGGAAGGTTTCCGTGCAGAAGAAAATGATCATTCTCATTAGGAAAGGAACTCAGTAAAAAAGACAAGCCCCTGGGCAAAGCAGATGCAAAGGTCATCAGTAAGAGGGGAAAAAATCTCTGGGTTTCACCTTTCAACAGAGACTTTTCACCAGGAGCTGCAGTAATAGGACAAGGAGTAATGTGACTGACCTAGCTCTGTGTGGTACTTCGACATCTGATTTGCTTAAAATCAGAGTGAAATGAATCTTAACTACTCTCATAGCATTACTGAAGCATCCTGCTTAGACAAGTATCCTTAAAAAAAAAAAGTCATTAAGCATAATTGTGCCACAAAATTAAGGTCTAGATAGTTTTCCGTTTTCTAAAGCTCCAAAATAGTTATCTTATTTAACTCTATGTAATTTTCAAGCCATGTAAAATCATTTGAAAAGAAAGGAGAAGACAAACCTTTTTATCTTTAAGGGGGAAAAATCATGAATAATTTCAAGTAAAAAGTCAGTTCTAGGACTCCAGGATCTTGCTAATGCATTGTGAGCAGAAAAAAAAATGGTGAAATTGGATAAATAAATGATTTGTTATAAATTATTTGCAGGGAATGGTGCATCTTCTAGTTACCTGTCTGTCTTGCTGTCTTGCATTTATAATGACTCTTTTTCTGCTTTTGTTGCTGCAGGACCACTTCCTTTTGTCAGGATTTGTTATGGTTTCTCAATCAGGTGAAGATAAATAATCTGGACACATTATGTTCCCATTATAGAATGAGAAACCACATGAAAGACATTTCCCACACAAATAAGTGAGAATTTAGTCATTTGCTCAATTTACAATAGGAGGAGATGGTGTCCTGGGTTGACTCAGATGGTAACATGCCTGAGAGTGAATTTCTGTTGGAATATTCACAAAATGTTCAGTTTCCTCCATTTTTTCATTCAGGATGAAATTAAGGAGGTGCAGGTCACTGAGTTTTTCACATTTATGTTTGGTGGCCAGTCCTGAGTATTTCAGCTCTATAGTTGTTGGTATTTCTCCGTGAGATATTCGTGTTTGTGATTTTGTGTGTTCTTGGAGTGAAGGTTGGGCTGGAAAAAGAGGCAACACCTCAGTTCAGTTATAACTCTGCAGAAAACCATCCCTGTGCTGAGCTTGAGTTCCCAAAATCAATCTGTGGCAAATATAAAGCTTTTGCCACTTTCCTATGGCATATTTCATTAGGCTGTGGATAAAAGTTCTCTAGGAGTCATCCACTCCTGCTCAGAGAGAAGTGCAAAATAGCCACAATATACTCCTTTAAAAAGATGTTTGGTAAAAAAAAAAATTGCAGAGAAAAAAAAGTAGAATGGTTAAAAATGTTTTGGTAGAAAAGTTTTGTTCTTTTCTAATTGTTTTCTTCCAAGCAACTGTCATTAAATCTCTTTACACACCAGCAGAACATTTTAAGTACATAATGAATAGAGGCACAGAGAAGAGAGAGGAACAAGTGAGCCTATTTCTGAAAAAGTTCCCTTAAATAAGGACAATATCTGAAAATTTAATGAATTCTGACTCGTCTTGGAGTTTCAACAACACAAATGCTATTCAGAAGTGTAATGAATCACCACACAAGCACAGGAGCACGGGTCTGGTGGATTTACATGCTCTTGGGAGGAAGAGAAAGACACAGCTTTTCGATCAGCCTAATGGCTTGGGAGTAGCTTCAGGAGGAGGGCTGGTAATCACATTTGATGGTCTGAATTGATGGCTGATGGCTTGTAAAGGGCAAAGCACTGGAGTGATTTCAGGGAGCTTTTAATAATGCTTAGCAAATGATCAGGCTGCACAGTCAATCGTTTTGCAGATGCCAATATTCTTTCCCCCCATCCCAGTAAGTGCAAAGCATAGGGAAAAAGCCAAACCAACTCAAAAGAAACCACAGAATTGCAGACTTGGTCAAGATAATCCCACAGTCCAGGAGAAAGTGAAAAAAAGTCAGCTTGAAGGAATAAACTTGATGTAGACAAGGAATAATTGTAATTTTTGATTTGAGATTTGAATGCTACTTGTGGGTTCTTCCAGGATCCAATTCTGTTTATAATTGCATGCTAAATGGTAATCCGTGATTTATAATAAGGAAGACACAATCAAAGGAATGTTTCCCACAGAAAAGTGTTGAGGAATTGACTCCAATTTCTGCCTCTTGTCTGTGGGTACAATATTTGCAAGATTTTTCATATTCTTGTCCTTTAGGGGTGGGTCATACAGCTTGTGGATGTCCATCAGCCCTTAAAAGGATCCACACCCTCTCTCTTCTCTCTCCTGAGATCTGGAAAGAGCTTTTTCTCTTTTTCTATTCAGTTGCAAAAACTTCCTGGAGTAGCTGAAAAAAACAGACCAAACTAGGTCAGTGGCTTCTCCAGAAGATCCAAGGTCAAGAGGAGTTAAAATATTAATGACTTCTGAATGCCTCTGCTTCAGGATGACTTGTAATACTCCAAACAAGATTTTTAGAAGTCGCTATGCCCAACAGGATAACAATTAATTGTGTGCATTGTGACTATTTCATAGCTTGCTTTGCTCTCACAATCTTAGTTTTAACTTTTTGAGTTCCCTGTTGCCAGGAGCAACATAAGAGAGATTTGCAGGTACTTTAAGACCTGGAGGGAATGATTTTGGGAACAGCACTCAGGCTGCCAGCACAAAGGAGCTTTGGGGTTATACACAGCAGATAATAACATTTTCATTTCTAATATTCAGGATTTTCTCAGTGATCAGCAAACTGGAGCATTGTCTTTGAGTGAGGTCTGTTTTTCACCCACCTGTGAGCAGCTGTGCCCATTTTCTGTCTTTAAAATCAGCAGGACATAACTGAGCTCTCTGAGTCATTATTGTCCCCAATTTATTTAGAGGATGGACTGCTGGGACATCACATTAATTCTGTCCAGAACCTTACAGCATTTCAATCTTTTTTATGATCATCCATTTTGCATATTTTTGAACTTTGTTGTGATGATTTTGAGAGTGAAGGAGTGTCTTCTTCCAGAGGAAGGACCTCCTGTAGATTCCCTGGCTCCACTGTAGATTTCAGGGAAATGATTGTGAGTATTGTTGTGGGTGTGAGACAAAAACAACCAATATTGTCCAGGAATCCATTATGAAACTTCAGAATCACCCATGCTCTTGGTGTTATTGGTTTGTCTGGATGAATATGATATTATTTTACACATGCTTTATGTCTCTGCAGCTCCGAGAAAACTTGAATAACAAACCTCTGTTTTGTTGCATTTGTATTTTCCTGAGGTTCACACTGATATTTTGGTGATGAGATTCATTCATTTCTGCTTCATCAGGTGTTCACCTGCATTTCCAGCAATGCAGTGGCATCAGTCATTACTGACCAAAATCAGGACACGTGTACTAAGAACAGTCACCAGCAGAAATATGGTGATGGCTATATTTTTAGTGACACTGTGACAAAAAATAGCCACAGTATTCAAAGTGTAAATTAGGAATAAAACCTGGTGGGTTTTTTGTTTGTTTGTTTTCCTGGTTTTTTTGGGGGTTTTTTTTTGTGTATTGACAAATCCTGAATTTTGCAAAGCATGATGTAAGGCAGGAACAGAGGTTCTTATAATTCTCCTTGTAAATAGATTTCACAGTACAATCTTCATGTGAAGATCTTATTTTCAAGCAGTACCAAATGGCTTAATTTTCTATCTTCAGAATGCATCACTGTTAACCTACTGCAAATAAATGCAAGAATTCTGCCAAATTAGACATTCCATTTTTCTGGAAGGAAGTGAGCTTCCTCAACCAAGTTCCCAAAAGGTTTTGTCCTTGTGATTCCTTGCACAGAACTGGGGAGGAAAAAAAGAGAAAAACCTCACAAGAAAAAAGAAAATTGATCTTTTGCTTTACTCCAGCTGTGAAACTTTCAGAAACTCAGTTGAAATGGGGGCATAAAAGCAAAAAATAACTGCAGCTTCCATTAGAATTTAGGAAAAGAGTGACTTGGGTCATCAAGTTCAGTTCCATGAACATAAATATATACTCGGAAGAGTTCACAGAACATCTATTCTTAGTCTCCAAAAAAACCCACAAAACTAAAAGCACTCCTTAAGCTTTTCCTCAGCTAATCTTGACATTTGTGCTGTCCAGAATCTAAATTCAGAAAAGAAATAAACCAAACCAACACCCAAGAAACTCCAACCAAAACAAGCGGCTCAAAACAAAATGGCACAATGACGGGGAGGGATGAAAAACTGATCTCCTATAAATTCCATGGCAGGACAGCTCTCATAAATAAACTCCCAAGTGGCACAGAGAAAAGTAAAAGAGCCCCTAGACCTTGCCAGTCTGGTTGGTACCATAATTCTTTATTATTCCCAAATTAGGAGAGGGTTCATACTCCTGAGCATGCAAACAACAGATGCCAATTAAGCACTTCAGGTTTTTCTAAGCCTTTGCACTTAGAATGCTGCTGTTTTCTGCCTGGCAGCAAGGGGAAGCTCAGAAGGAAATAGATACACCAAAGAAGAGCCTGGTGGACAAAAATTTCCTAAACTCTGCAATTAATGGTTGGATCTTGATCATAGTATGAACAAAATATGATATATATATAAAAATATACAAATATATATTTTTTTTTCTTGAATTTAATGTCCAAAGCATCCCAAACTCCCAGACTGTGTTGGCAAATTCCATCCCAGGCTCCATCTTGGGACAAGCAGATTTCCCCATGCTCTGTTTGGGACATTCTCCATCTTCCAATCTTCTAATCTCCTCCAATTGTCTAGACTAAGTTTTAACTCAAAGCCATTAAATCTCATTCCAGTAATGCTCTTTAGATTGAAGAACTCTACTCTCCCTCCCTGGCATATACACCCAAACATACACTTTTTTTATTCAATGTAATATTTTTATTGACATATTTATTGCTACCTCTATTTTGGCAGAAGAAATAAACCAATTTTTAAATGTCTCTATAAAAAATAGGCTTTTTTTTTTAATCTGTAAGCACTTATATGCCTGATTTTTGGTCCTTGTTGGAGATGTCCTGTGTGAACAAAATCAGCTTGGTTTACAGATGATATCCTAGATGAGCTCTTATTCAGTGGTGCTAGTGCTTCATGTTTTATCTTAGAATCCTATTAGGTTCTTTCATGGCTGTGTCTCACTGGTAGCTCAGAGATGTCCCACCATCCATCAAAACATCCACAGTCCTCTCTTTCTCCATCCCTTCCAATTGGTGGAATTCTATCTCACTTTTACAAAATGGTTGCTGTACAGTCAGATACGTGAGATAATTAGTAAGCTGAATTTCAGACTAATTTTAACCTCTGAGCTAGAAACAGTATTACAGAATGTTTTCCTTCTCAGATTTATGACACCAGAACAAGGACCAAAAATAAAGGAATGATTTCATCGTTTCAAAATTAAAATTTCCCACATTCGGGGCCAATGCTTGGGATTAATATCCACAAAAAACCATCAAGGATGCTTTAGAGAAAGGGAACTAAGCACAAAGCTTTTTTTTTTTAATTGTGGTTTTGAACATGTTCTTGAAAAGACATCTGTGGCCACTTCACCAAAAAAAAAAAGTGAAGTGGACTGGTGTGAAAAAATGTACAAAATATCAATCTATATTACCATGAAAATCACTTAAGAAAAAAAAAAGAAGAGAATTTATGCTTTTGTAATTCTGAAAGAATGAAATTGCAGGAAATCATAAGTACCTCTGCTAATTTTCTAACATAGATTAGGTCTTAATCCAGGCTGAAACCGGGAATTTCAGAAATTAGGGGAAAGACTGATCTAGATCTAAAATTAGCATACATTTATTTTCCTGATTTTTCTAAATCTCTTTTTTTTTGGAGGTTGGTTCATGGGATGCTGGATTGGGCTGACAGCACCTGTTGACACAGCTCTTGTTCAGTGGAAGTTTGTCACTGTGTGGAAATTCCCATAGGAAAGATGAATGTCGTGCCCTTTTTTTTTTTTTTTTTTTTTTTTCTTCTCTAAAGAACCTTTTAAATGTTTTGTCCTTCCACATTTCTGCTTGGAATTTACTGGAGTTCCTGTATCCACTTTGTAATTTCTGCATGAACTGGGATATTTTTTGTGGATACCCTGTTGCTTGAATTTTCCATCTTCTGCCGATGCTCAATCAATTCTGTTTTCACTTTCTGATAGGATATGAAGATATGAACTGACCTGATAATTTGAAGGCCTTTTCTCTCATCTTTCAGGCAGTTTGTATTTATCTTTATCTGCTCCTTTTTCATAACTGAAAGTCTTTGTTTCCTTACACCACCATTTTAAAACTCTCATCTCTTGAATCATTTCTGCAGCTCTTCCTTCTACCTACCAAATTCTCAATAGAATTTCACTCAAGTGACATTTAATTTTTTCATATTTATTTATTTCATTTCATTGGTTTCTTTGGTGGAAAATGTTTCCATAAACAGAGCAAAGAGAGCTGCATAGTTATGGAATCCTCAGATCTGCTTTTCTGAACTAAACTGTGAATTGTTTGCCACCTCTCTCTTGCAGGGTTCAGTTCTTCCCCCAGCTTCTTGTGTGTGAATGATTTTTCCTGCAGTTAACTTTAATTCATATATTATACATCTCATCCATAATTTATTATAAAGAGGGACCTTCTATTATTTATCACCCACATGATGGGGACATGCATGTGCACACATGCATATATAGGATATTTTCCTACATAAAAATTAAGATTAATGTATAAATATTTAACAGAGGAAATATTGCTCCATAAAGTGTTGGAAATTACTTTTTCAGCAACCCTAACATGTACCACAGGGTACAATCTGGTAAGAAACAGGTGATGCCTCTCCACAGAGTATTAGTTGTTTGAAAGGAAAAATTATGGTAATTTAAAATTTTAGCATCTTATTAATGTTCTGCTTCCAGGTATCCCGATTTCTTCTTCAAAACTTAATATCTTTTAAGATCCAGTGTTGACCTTAAACGTAAGTCATATTTTATAGAGCCAGGTTTCTTCTTATAATTAAGCACTGGAGACTTTCTCAGTTCTATAGAGCATGAGCTGGGATTAGAACACAGTGAAATGATCAGGACTCCCTGAACAATCAGACTTTCATTTAAGTGCTGGCTGTTGCTCAGAAGATGAGTTATAAAACAAACTTTGAAATACTCCCTCCTTGCTCAGTCAGTCTTTCCATACAGAGTAAAACCCCAGGAGAATTTTGTCTGAATGAGGGGAGAGAGGAGCTTGGCTCTCACAGAAAATACTTTTTATTAATCACAGAGAGATTTTCAGTTTCCCAAGGTGCAGTTTACCACTGTAACCACAGTTCACTTCAGCAAATAGTTCAAAACCCAAACCCAGCATTTAACCACACATTTGCAGACTCTGGGCAGCTTGAAATGGTGGCCTTTCCTCCTCTCATTCAAAAAACTTTAGCAACCTGAAACTATTGGACACCCACTTCTTCTGTCAACCAATTGTGGTGAATGAGTTCAGCAAAGATTTATTGTGCCACCTGTACTTGAGGGTGGCTGAGAAAGCAGCATCTGAGTTAAAGAAATGCTGAAGTTGTGCATGTTACTATTATGTCCCTATTAAAAATCATTTTATATTTATTATATAAATAAATATATTAGAAAATAATATGTATATTTTTGCATTTATATATATTTATATATTTTATAATTAGTTATAAAACTATTCTATGATTATTTTATAATTAATAATATTCATGAATTTAATAATGAATGCAGATTATGTTTGAGATGGTGTTCATCATATGACTTGGCTCTGAATGTTCATGTGTCTGCAGTTTCTATTTAAGTGGGAAATTGGTCTACGAAAAGTTAGCTAAAAATGTCTCAGAAATGAAGTGAGAAAGGTGTTGCGGTTTTGATATTTTTTAGGGTTGGTGTGGTTTTGTTTGTTTTTTTTTTTTTCCAGGGGTTGGTGGCTGAGTTTTTGGGGTCTTTTAGGGGTTTTTTTTTTGGTTTGGTTTGGGTCTTTTTGGATTTTGTTTATTTTGTGTGTTTTGGGGTTTTTTTTTGTCGTAGGAAGTTAAATAGTGAATAGCTGTTACCTTTGCTGATGCCACTTTCTTTTGCCACCCTTGTTTTTTATTTTTTTGATGGCTGCATCTCCATAATAGAAATTAAAAGCACTTTTTATAGCCACTAGGCAGGCTTGGAACACAGAGTCCTATTCACCCACGTGAGATCAGGGCTCTCCTTCCCCACCTTCCGTCTCATGGAGGGCACATCCTGCAGGCTCTGCCACAGAGGAAGAGACAACCAGGAAATAAGGAAGAATAGCAGAGTTTCAGTTTTAATACCTGATTGTGAAAGATTAGGTGCAAGCAAGTCGATGTAACAGGTTGGTCACACAATCAAATCACATCCAACCATTCACAATTAATTATTCAAGCCTTTCTTTGTGCCCTTGTCAGTTTGAACAGAGGAGCTGTCAGCTGTTGAGTCTCTATTGAAGACCAGCCTTAGATCGTTATTATTGAGTTGCCCCTGACCAGGCTCTGGGGCCAGAGCTCCTGTCAGAAAGAAAAAGAAATGAAACATGGAATATTGACTTTTGGATCTTTGGGATATTGTTTATTTATTTATTAATTTCCCCCCTATCTTCCCTGGGCTTTGCTCTGCGATGTGCTCTGCTTTGTAGGATGTTCCCTTTGCTCCACAAAGAACTAAAAAAATGTCCAGGAGGCTCAATTTACAGGGGCTGCATGTGTGTCCCACCTTTTTAATGGAAATGCTCCAGGGAGGGAGATAGTGTGTCCCAACCACGGACATGGTGTAGAATGCAAATCCTCAGGTCACTGATACAGACTCTTGGGGCTCTGCCTAAGAGGATTGGAGTGAAGAAAAAAATTGGCTTTCTCCCAGGAGATAAAGACTGTGAACTATGAAAGCAATAATGTTGACCCAAATAACAGTTGCTCGAGAGACTGAACCAATGCAGAATTTGCTTAGAATAAATGCCATAAAGCTGTCAGATTTTGCCACGTTAATTTTCTTTTTTTTTTTAAGATTCATTTATGGCTGTTCACATCCCTAAGCCATTGACTGCATAAAAGAGTATACCCAGATTAAAGCTGAGTATCAGGAAATAAGAAGAAAAGTAGTTTTAGTTCAGAGATTTTTCTTCATTACTTTTCCACTGCCTAGTTTTGAAAAATAAGGATAATTATTTTTAAATGTTCTTATCTAAGTGACACCAGCATTTTTTGGATGCTCATGTAAAATGTCAAAACTGTGCTGTGTTTTCTCAGGAGAAAGAAGTACATTGAAGCAAATTGGGTGAATATCCTTACTTTAGATTAATTCGTGAAAAAAAGGAGTACTTACAGACCTTATGCATTGGAAGCACCACTTGCAGAGAGTCACATCTCTTTTTAGGGAGCTGACAAGCATAAATAAGGAGAACAGACCTCTGGTACATAATTTAAAATCCCTTTGAGCCCATGCTCCCATGCTTAAACAAGAGACACAGGTTTGCTTCACAGGTTTCATGGTGATCCTCTCCTTCAAGGTGTACTTTATGTCCTTGTGGTAAACATAGAAAGGTTTGGGTTGGAGGGGATCTGAAAGATCATCTCAGTCTACCCCCTGCCCTGGGCAGGGACACCTTCCACTGTCCCAGGCTGCTCCAAGACCTGTCCAACCTGGCCCTGGACACTTCCAGGGATGGAACAACCACTGATTTTCTGGGCACCCTGTGCCAGGGCCTCACCACCCTCACAGGGAACAATTTCTTCCTTCTATCAAGCCTGAATTTCCCTTCTTTCACTTTGAGCCCATTTCCCCTTGTCCTGTCACTCCAGTTCCTGATGAATTGCTCCTCTCCAGATTTCTTGTCGCCCCTTCAGGCACTAGAAGCTTCTCCACACAACCTTCTCTTCTCCACGTTGAACAGCCCCACCTTTCCCATCCTCTCTCCATAGGGAAGGTGCTCCGACCCCTTTATCAGCCTCATGGCCTCCTCTGGACTTGCTCCAACAGCTTCACATCCTTCTGGTGTTGGGACATCCAAACTGGGCACAGCGCTCTGGGTGGGATCTCCTGAGAGCAAAGAGGAGAAGCCCCTCCCTGGACCTGCTTCCCACAGAGCTTTGGATGGTCCTGGTAGTGATTCCATGCACAGTTTTGGTCACTGTTCTCCATCTCCAGCAGTGTCAGAGGATGTGGATGTGTCTGATTCGTGTTGGAAATGCTACTCTGAAATTCTGGGGTGGCTGGAGTGTGCTGGACACGAGGGGGCTTTTCTATCAGGTCAATCCTGTTTAGGGAACTTCATGCTGCTTTCAGCTTCTGGGACTGCAAGAAATGTCAATGATCAATGATATGGATCTTCCCATGGAAATGTCATTAACATGGTCAAGGCCATCTGTGATAATGTCATGTGGTGCTGGCAAGGTCACTCTGTGACTCCACATTTCTTTAGTGACCTGTGCA
>JAYDZK010000001.1:111449672-111459848 GCA_034509185.1 Euphonia xanthogaster
TGATAAATTCACTACCATTCTACTCAAACCCTTGTGGCTCGTAAATCCTCACACAAAGTTGGTAATTGTTTCCATGGGTTAAAATGGAAGGCACAGGTGTCTTTGACTCCGTGTCAAGGTCTCTGAGCCCCTTCCCAGGGTCTCAAGCCATCCAGGGCAGCCAGAGGAATGTCCTGGGTTCCAAGAGCTGGGAAAAGCAGAGCCCAGCTAATTTCCGGGTCACCGGTGGAATCACGCACGTAGGATTGTCCTGGCAGGCGGATAACGAGCAGTTTGAGGAGGTTAATCCAGATTTGTGTTTATTTTTAATGATGACACAGAGCTAATCAGTCATTGTGTCTCTCCTGACTTTTACCCTCCTTGGCTCAGCTGGTCCTCGTTGTTGTTGCCTCTGAGTGGGGGCCTTGCAGCTCGAGTTGGCTAGGAGCACTTTTCTCTGCAACTAAATCAGGACATTAATGGTTTGTCACACACGTTTCACTGATGACTGCTTCTCTACTGGACAACAAAGTTCCAATTTTCATTAGCCAGTGACTTTCTGGCTTTTAAAACATGAGATGAGAATTTTAATGTCTGTACTTTTGCCACTAAGCAGAGACAGGGACTAAAAGCATTAACCTTGCTTTCCTCTTATTAAGTGATTATCTGAATGCTCTTCATGCTTAGAAAGATAACACTGTAAATAAATGTGACTTGAAATTCTAATAGGATGCTTCAAATCTACTTAAATAGTCCAAAACAAGGATGTTCAGATGGCCCTGAAAGACTTCAGAAAGAGACTGAGAATAGGAAATTTTTACCATTGTGTCCTGACTGTTCTGACATTGGCAATGTTCAGACCTATTCATGAGGATACAAAAGACAGAAAACCTGATTGCAGTGGCACCTAGTTTTGAGCAATGGGGCCACTAAATACTGCACTTCATGTGAGCCTGTAGGAAGAATTGGAGTATAATTTCACTGCTCCTGAAATTATTAGAAACTTTTCATGAGTTGGTTTTTTGTGGTTTTTTTTTTTTTTCTGTTTGTTTGTTTTTTGGTTTTGGGGTTGTTTTTTTTTTTGCATTTTTGGGGGTTTTTTTTTGTTTGTTTTTTATTTTTTGGAGGCAGAGGAGAAGAAGGAAGAGAGGTTGAATCTTGTATCCATTCTCAGATAAAATGCAGAGAACAGTAAGGTTAAATGACTTTGTTACAGACATCTGATCTCAACTTCCTTCTGCTCTGTTAGTTTTGCCCTTAGCAGTCTGGAGTGATGCAATTGCTATTTTTTCTTTTTTCCAAGAGTTTAGGGGATTAGCTTTAAACCATGAGCAATTTGAAATCTGAAAGGCATGACATCTCCCACACCTGAGACCATCAGGGGCCTGGTCACAAGCTGTGGCATAAAAAGCCAACATCACCTTTTGTTTTCATGTGTGCTGGGCTTTGCTTGACATTACAATGATATAACAGATCTGTTGATAGAGTTTAGGAACTGAATGAGAAATCAGTCACTGTGTTGCTGCTGCACTAAGAGGCCACCATGGAAATTCTGGTGGGGAAAACTGCCTCTTAAATTATACCATTTTTCAAATGACTGTCAAAATGAATGTAGCCAGACAAAACAAATCCAGCAGTCACAAGCATTAAGATCAAAACAAAACCAGTCACTGAGAACACTAACTGATATCTCAGGTGAAATATTGCTTTTTCTTCCATCAGGTTACAGTTTCCAACTTGACAATTCCTCCCCCGGAAAGCAGATTGCCAGCTCCAGCAATTTGGACTGAGCTGTAACTTTTGTCAATGATTTTACTTCCTTGATGGGGTTCTACCTCCCACTAGACCAGGTTGCTCCAAGCCTTGAAAAAGACATTGTAATTTGAAAATAAGGTTAATAGCCTGGCTTCATCCACAAAGCCCAAAATGTCACAGGTGAGGTTTTTAGGTCAGACCTGAACAGTTCTCAATGTTCTGCTGCTGTAGCTTGAGGTCAGCAGTGCCACAGCAGATTTTATCTAACATACTAGTGGGGAGTCAAAAGTGGCCTGGTGCTTTAAAATATTATTAATGCACGTGTGTGTGTTCCCTTTTCATTCCACATATTCCAAACCTAATGGGATGAGTTTTTTAGCGCTTCTGTTTGACACCAAGAAAATACAAAATATGGCCCAGCTTGCATACTGGAAGTTAAAAATACTCTGAAATACGACACTGTAAGGGGAGTTAAAATCAATGCTCAAATATCCTTATTTACAGTTCAGCTTCTCCTACCATCAGAATGATTATTTTTTTCCAGAGAAACAGAGGGAGAATTATTGTTCATCTTTAATACAAGTCCTTTGCTTTGCTCTCAGTTCTACTACAAGCTTTGTGGGTGACCTCAAACCATTCACCTGAAGGGTGACTCAGAATAGATGACACTGAATGAGCTGTTACTTTGTGGGTTTTTTCCCCTCCATGTTCTGTTTTGAGGACATAATAATTAATTTCCTCATGAGTTTATCATCTCTGTGGTATCAGAATGACTCAGAAACAATGTGTTCATTTTCAAAAGCCATCTGGGTCACCAGGAAAAATGGCAATAAGGCACAAATTGAACTCAAAAATATCCACATATTTTTTGTATGTTCCATTTCAGAAGCTTACAGATTAATTTTTCCAGTTCACCTGCCTTTATGTAGCATTTATATGTTCAAAGCTCTGCTCCCATTGAAATGAAGTTGCTCCTGAGAGTTCTGTTTCTCCTTCAGAGCAGCCATGTCACCCAGCTTAGCAACCCCCTGGGAAAGACAAGACTTAATTAATTTAATTAGCTCTATCTGACAGATCTGTGGCAAAGGTAAAGGCAGAATTTGGCTCTACGGGGCAGCATTTATCTGCATTAGGCAAACAACTGGTTTTTGGAGTTGGCAGCCCTCTGCCACATTGACTTTCCACTTTATAAATCCTCCAGCATGTGAAGCATCCTGGTTCTGGCTGGGAGGAAGACTTGCTTAAAGCAGCATCAAATAAAAACATGCAACACCGTGAGTGTAGCATCAAACACAAGAGTGCTGTCCGCTCTGCAGAGTATTCTGACATTTGCAAATATCCAAATGAAAGTGAAATCATCCTTCAGAAATCATGATAAGGTCACAGATAGGAGAACAGATATGAGAACATTTCTTGACAATAATTTTAAATGAACTCCCGGCTGCCAGGGAACCTGAGAGGGGCTTTTAGAGCCTTGAGGTGCATCCTCCTACCTGGCAGGCTCTGGGAAAGCCAAAAGTTTGGGAGCTGGGCACTTCTGTGCTATTTGACCTTAGATCCTCTGCTTCTTTGCCCTGCTGATCAGAAGAATCAATGAGACACCACGTGAAATCTGTTCCATTTTTTAGGAATAACTTCTGCCCTCATCTGCATAGCCACCTATGCCAGAGGTCTACAGGCTCCAAATAACTCTGTCCCACAGAAATTCCTGTCCTTCCTGCCCTGCCCTCTCCCCAAAGCTCTTGCCTTCCCTTGTCTTTCCCAAAATCTGGATTTGGAAGGCAGCAGTGCCCTGAGCTGGCTGAGTGCATGAGCTGGCAGGAGAACATGCAGGTTTCTGCTTGGCAGATTTAACTCCCATGGAACCATGCCTGAGTCCTAACAGGGCTTTTTGGAAATCAAGCCAACTTGGCATTATTATTTTTCTTTTTTTTTTTTTTTTTTTGTATTTAGACAAATGATTTGGCTAGTTCTTAGTTCTGACAGAAAGGCATGCAAACTACCCACCCTGTAATGCACAACTAACAGAGGGAGACCACAACTTACTTACATACTTAATTTCTGTATTCCATAACTTACATACTTAATTTCTGTATTCCATACCTGCTGACCACTGACCCTCGCAACTGTAATAAAACCTTTTCAGCACATGTTGCTTTGGCCTATGTTAGGTGTAATTTTATTTTTAGCTTTTTTTATTGTTAAGTAAACTGAACCCCCTTTCCCCTGCCTCCTGCAAAGAGGGACCAGCAGTTACTGCCATCATCAGAAATAATTGAGATTAGCCTTGCTAAGGATACTGCACATGTCCTTGCCAAGAACAGAATTATTCTTAGCAGCCCCAGTTTGTTGCTCTGTGTTCAGCCCAGCTCTCATGGTTTGCCAAAGGCAGAGAACTGTTGGAGTCAGAGATCCTAAAGAGAAGAATATTCTGTAGAAGATGCAGATTTTCTGTTCATTCCTTCTCACAATGACCTGTCCTCCTCAGTTTTTTCCAGCTCCTCCTTTCACAAGTCCTGGCTCTTCTCTGGGTTCCAAAATCAATCTGAACTCAAAGTATTTATCATCTCAGCTCTCATTTCCTGCCTTGTTCTCAAGACTCAAAACTACCCTTGTTCCTGCTGCCTTGTTCTCAAGACTCAAAACTACCCTTTCCCTTTGGATACCCCAACCTTTTCCCCAGCCTCCAGTTCCAGTCCTCTCTGCCATCCTTCAAGTTCAAGCTCTGGAGTGACAAATCTGCCCTGATTTCTGAAATCTCACCAGACTGACTCAGCCACTGAAAGGTAGTGCTGGGATGTGCTCAGTGCTGCTGGGACTCTGTCCCTGCAAAATGTCCTCTCCACATGTGATCAAGGGGGGGGTTGTTTATTTATTGACTTGGTTTTGCTCAGAATGCAAAATTTGGGCACCATTGTGATGACTTTTTATAGGTATAGTAAAAACATCTGAGGCTGGTGCCATCACCTGAATTTTAAATCCTTGCTGCTAAATCCATGGGGCAGGTGGGACTACTCAGGTTCTCACAATACCTTTGTTTTGTTTTTTTTCTGGTTTTATGGTAGAATTGATACTTACCATGTCTCAGATTTCCAACTCTCCCACCTTATTCTTGGAAATGGCCAAAGGATTGTAGCTAAAACCTTCCAGCTGAAATGACTCAGCCTCAGGCAGACACCTGGCCTGGAAAACTGCTACCCAAACAAAAGTCAAACTGCAAGCAAATGAAAACAGTCTTATCATGGGAAGTGTTGGCAAACAAAGAAAGAGGTTATACTACCCACCCTATCTCTAATTTTCATATTTCCATTAAAAAAAAAAAAACAACCCACATTAAAGTGGAAAGATGTTAAAATAATAATAGCAGCATCTCTTTTACAGCATTTTAGTAGATCTCAGAGCTTTTAAGAACAGGAGTGAGTTATTATCTCCATTTTTTTATTATGCAATTTATAGTAATAGTTTTCCCAGCTACAGTAAAAGCCATCAGTAGTAAGTGATGATTTTCTTGTCATCAGTCTCATGGGACAAATTCTCATGTAAACAGCCTGCTGCTATTCACACTTCTCCAACAGGAATTAATTGAAAAAGAACCCCCTGAGAGGGAAGGGTACAGCATCATTAAAATAAAAAGTGTGGTGTTCAAAAGGACTGTTTCTGATCTTGTTGAGCTTATGCATTTCATTGATTTAGAAAGGTTCTTGTAGGTAAAGTGAGCACCTCACCTGTTGTGAACCACAAAAAGGAATTGTAACAGCCTTGTTTCATGTTAGAATCCAAGCAAACCAAACAGGGGCTACTTCTAAATAGCTTCATGTTTGCAACTCTTTGACTAGATGCTCCTCATCTTTCCTGGGAAGTGTCTAGCTTTTTCTAATATCTGAACTACTGTTGGTGAATTTGCATTGCAAATCAGTTCAGGGAGGGTTGGTTTAGGTAGTGAAAAATATGCAGGCAACAAAAGGGAAAAAACACATTGGAAATCTTTGCAGGGTTCTTGGGACCGTGGTGAATTCTGCCATCAATCAATCTGCTCATCTGTGCATGCTGCAGCCTGGAATTGTGGATTATGGCAAGTGGGAGTTCAGCTTCATGCACAAATCTCAGGTCTTATCTGTCCTACTGACTGACTGCCAATAGATTGAATCAGAAAAAAAACTTCTGGCCTTGATGCCTTTCAGATCTTTCATTATATCACTTTCTGCCTTTTTCCCACTCCCCCGTGCTATATGGCTTTGGATGCCCTAAAACTTGTCACAACTTCCTTGGGAAGAAATGCTCAGACCCCTCAAGGTGACTGAATTTGTCATGTACAGGAATCACAGCAGGGCCCTCTGGTCAGAGTGGATGAGAATGTGCCATTGTGCAAAACATCCTGGAAAATGCACTTAGGAATTCTTCTCAGGTCACATCACGGGCATGGGGAGTAGTTTTGGGGGGCAAGCAGTGGCAGAGCCTGATTTAAGGGAATGTGCACTTTGATTGGGATGTCTCAAGTGTGTCTGACCTGTAGAAATTCCTGAAGGTAAGACTGGAACAGGCTGATATTCTTGACAGGTCTGTGTAATTTGCTTGCCATTCAGCATACAGCAGCTAAAGGTTAGCTTTGCACTAAAATACCTGATTTAAATCTTTTAAAGTCTCACAAGTATCATCTGGATGTGTCTTATTTTGCACCAGTACACTTTAACAGCTTCACCTCTGATACTGCAGAAAATGGTCACCCAAAAATGTCTGTTAAAGTTGTTTCACCACTATCCAATATTCATGACAAGGAATTAGTATGCACAAATCTAAAACTTTTCCCTTAAATCTAAATTAATCCTCCCTGGATTTGGGCACAGTCTTATATCTTCTATCTTTCAAACATAATTTATGTCTGTGATGGATGCATTTATTTGTGAATTATGCAAATAATGTGAAATAAGCCTTAATACTTCAATAAGTGGCTCAATAAGGAGTTCAAGATGCTTTGTATACTATGTTTATCAAAAACTGGCCCTCTTCTCTCTTACAGTGCAGATTTCTTTATTTAAGATTTGTAAGGTGTGTTCTTGCTCTTTTTCTGTCTGTATTTTGTCAATTATCTTTTGGCTCCAGTGATTTAGTTGGACTTTTCACAGTGATACCTGAGGACAAAAATCACTTTAGATCAGGCAGGGGCTGAACAAGAGCAATATCTCTGGAGCAGGTTCCAAAAAAGGTGAGGCCTTTAATTAGGAAGCACTTCACTAATGAAGATATCAGCTTGCTGCATGAAAATACTCCTGCAGCTGCTGTCTTATCTTCACATCAAGGTTTTCTCTCTCACAAATAAATAGCAAATGCATCCCCTTGGGCAGGGAAGTGAGCTCCCCACCATCCCAGCTTTGCAGGGTGTTTCAGGATGATAAGGGCTTGCACTTTTCTCCTCACAAAGGAGGCTGAAAGGAGAGGGTTCCATGGATGGATGAGACACGACTTAAAAGCACTTTTGATTCCCACACAACATTTGAAATGCTCTCTCCTTTTGGAGAAGCTCCCACTACAGCACCAGGGAGCCTGTGAGTGTTGGATGGCAGGAAAGGGGAGTGGAGACTGTGATGGCTGTGAAAACCCAAAAACTGCTTGCCCATGGCTAGGGTTTGTGCAGAGACAAAATAATTTTGGCTTTTTCACTCCCACGAAATCTGGGGTCACACAGCTGCCCTAAGAGACTGCATAGCCTGGTGGCTGTGATTTTGCATCAGCCATAAATATTCATTGCCAAAAGTATTTTAAACTGCAGACACAGCCCCTGCAACAGTGCTGTTGCAAGAAAACCCATCAGGGAGCTGTTTATAATGCTAAAGCAGGGGATGACTCTCATGTTGCTGCGCAGAGCACCACGTTCAGCTGGCTCATGCAGGAATCAGGAGACCTGCAGGATGCTCTCTGTGTCTGAGTGAATCACCTCAGCAGCGCCTCCCAGCAAAACTCCCAGGGAACAGAGGGCAAGAAATCAAGGATGTTCCTCTGCTAATGGAGAGCAGCGTGGAAGCCCTCCTTGCCCTCCTTTCCAGCAGTCCCCCAGAGGTACAGAAGACCTTGCTAGGGCACAAAACCATAATTTAAATCTTGCTGTATTAGCACTAATGAGGCTGGCCCATGCTCCTCTTCTTCAATAGACACTTAATTCAAGCTCTCATCAATCAGGCATTCCCAGGACACGGCACTTGGTGGCATGAAGCAGAGATTTTCACTCTTCTGCCCCTTGTGGGTAGAGAAAGAAATATTCCTTCCATGTATACAAGCACAAAGGCTGTTCTCTCTCTAGTTAAATGTTACAACATACATATAAAATAGCATCATTTCATCCAAAAATATCAAATGTGAGCTCTGAAATATGGTCAAGCTAAAGCTACATATAGGGGAGAAAAATATATAAACACACTTTGAAGTATTTTAAACAGATTTTAAATACATCTGTCCTACTGTAAACTTTCTCTGGAACAACTTCTGTATAAAATAGCATAATTTCACCAAAAAAAAAAAAAAATCAAATGCAAACTCTGAAATATGGTCAAGCTAAAGCTACGTATAGGGAATGAAAATAAACACACCTTGAAGTATTTTAAAAAGATTTTAAATACAATTGTCCTGCCGTAAATTTTCTCTCTCAAAGTACTATATATCCCTCCTCTTTATTTTTAGTGATGTTTGGCAATGCTACATCTTTAGTGTAGACAGAAAAACCTCCTCATGTTGGTTCATCAAGCTTGATATTTTTTTCTATTGAGGATATATCTCTACTTTTTACTGCAGATATTGATAGAGATAGAAAATTTTATAGTTCAGAAATTATTTGCCAGACATCATCATAAATTTTTAATAAGTGATTTTTTTGTGGTTATTTCCTTCTTCAAATGAGCAGAAAGAAAGTTTATCTCCTATGATAGCTCATCAAAAACTTACTTTACCAATTAAAACTGGTGAATACCATAGCTGAAAAACATTCCTCAATACTTCAAAGTTTTTGCAGGACTATTTACTTTCCTCTAAGTACTGGTTTTTAAATTACACACTGGCTTTTAAAATAAGCTCCTCATAAGGACTGTCAGCTGCTGCAGGTTGAATATACATTATATTTTATGAAGCAGAAATGTTGGTTTCCTCTGTATCTTAAAAACCTGAATAGAAGGATAATGTGATGCCTAAAAATATTTCAGCCAGTTTCTGAAATACTCTGCAGTCTGCTACTTACATTTTAGAGCTGGTAAATGCAGCCTTGCAAATCAATATTTTCTGAAAACCATTTCAATGTCACCTAATGATCTTTCTCCCTGTTTTCTTCATCAGGGAGATGGAGAGTGAAGATGCACGTTATAATCCTTGGGCAATATTTTGTCTGACTTTTGATATCATTTTGTCTGTGAAAGATTGGCTCAAATTTGTTACACACTCAGCAGAAAATGCAGAAGTAATTTGCCACCCTGTTGTGAATTTTGGTGTGTTTTTCAGTAATGATGTCTGAGCTGAAGAGAAGGGTTTTGGGCAGAAATGTTCTGGGCACCCCAGTAAGGGGAGGGTTTGGCACTTAGCAGGTATTTACACTCACCAAGGGGAAAATTTATGGCAAAACCTTTTGAAAGACACATTCAGTTAATTCCTCATTCCCATTCATATTATGAACTGCTTGTTAATAAATTCTAAGAGAATTTTTTTCTGCTGATGTACAAAGAATCTGAGATATCTCATGTGAATGAGTTAGCTGGGCTAAGGTAATTCCAAGAGGCTGCAGGTGTTTTGCCTCTCTTCATGACAGCAAAAGTCCCCAGGTGAACAAGCAGGTACTTTCCAGTGCTCAAAGTTCACACAAACACAGTCATTTATACCAAGTTTCTTTTTTTTTTTTCTATGCCTGATCTGCCAGGTTTTCAGAATGCCAAAGGACAGGTTTTAGCAATTAGAGAGATGGCAGCCAGGAAAAGTCTTACAGCCTGTGAGAAAAAGGGATGGCAGTGGCACTTTTCCCAAACCCAGACAGTGGGACACTCTTGGGAAAAGCCAGTGAAGGCCTGGAAGGATGAACTGTGTTGTCCTGTCCCTGTTGTCACCTCTCTGTTTCAGCTGACCACAGTCATAACTTCCCCTCAATTGCCACCATGGCTGTGCTGGAAACTGTGGAGTTAATACCAAATTTGTATTTGTCAACCTTTTGCACCATGAGGTGAATCTGCACAAACATTTGAACACAGCTTTGAACAATGCCTTAGTCCTCTGGGGGGCCTGGAGTCATGGAATTATAAATCACAGAATGGTTTGGGCTGGAAAGGACCTAAAAGCCCATCCAGTGCCAGCCCTGCCATGGCAGGGACACCTCCCACTGTGCCAGGCTGCTCCAAGTCCCAGTGTCCAACCTGGCCTTGGGCACTGCCAGGGATCCAGGGGCAGCCCCAGCTGCTCTGGGAATTCCATCCCAGC
>JAYDZK010000001.1:111499024-111521278 GCA_034509185.1 Euphonia xanthogaster
CTTGGTGCCCAGCTGGAGCAGGAATTGTTTTGTCTCCCTGCTCTGTGCACAGAGCTCAGCATCCCATAATGTGAAGCTCAGCCCCACACACTAAAGCAGCACAGAACCTGAAAAATAGAAAAGCTCAAACCTGAGGCATCACCAGTTTGGAGTTGTAGTTGCAGCTGCTTTGACAGTGGCAGCATCTTCCTTTTTAGAACATTCATATCCAGTTATTTGTTTGGCATCCTGCTGATGCTGTTATTACTTCAATTTATCTTACTGGTAAGGAAATTTTGAAAGTCAAATAATTTCTCAGCATTTTCCACTGTGAATTCCCAGGGAAACACTGTGGGACAAAGGTGTAGCACTTCAACAACACGGGATTTTTCATGCTAAATTCCAAAGAACAGACAGATTTTTCATCAGTTAAAAGAGAGCAGAAATGCAGGAGCTTCTCAAGATTAAATCTTGGGATGATTTTTTTCCAGGGTCTTAGGTAATATGATAATTTTTTAATTACAGCTACAGTTAGAGCAGTTATTTGCAGAGGAGGAGCAGCGTGGATCTACAACACAAGACCATCCTGCCCATCACTCCCGCGGTCTCTTTTTAGCAAAAAACAGAATAATTCATCCACGGGGAAATTCATTCAATAAGAAGCTGACTGGAAACAACTAGATAACTAGAAATTAGTGACAACTTTACTTCATGATGAAAAAGGAAGTTTCTACCTTTGATTCAACATCACCAAAACCTTTTGGTTTATATTTCATTTGTAAAAACTATTCCTTCAGTTCCTCACAGAACTAAAAAGTTGGGAATGTATACCCAGATGACCACCAGGAAATCCATGTTCCTTAGAGTGCTTTTATCTTGAATGGATTTGGGTGATTTTGCCAGTATTATTTGGCTGAAAAAAAGACTCAGTTTTGAGAATTCTCATGAATTTGCATAGCTTTTTCTTTTCTCCTTTTCTGCCAAAATTTTCATTTTAAAGATGTTGTGAGCATGTTGGCCTGATTTTTAAATGCTGAGCTAATAAAGCCTTCTGAGAAATGCCTTTTGTCAAAGAGACCACATTCTCATAAAAAGTTTTAGGTCAAGGAAATTAGCTGTACTCTAAAGAAAAAATAACTTTCAGTCCAAAGCCCCAAAAGGAGTGGTTCTAAAACCTTTCTACCAACTTACAAGAAACTCTAAAATGTATCATAGAAAAAGCAATAAAACTTGAACAAAAAATCCCCCTGGGGATGTGATTAATGAGGCTGTTATACAATGTATAAACTATACCTTTGTGATTATTCAGACTATACCTTTGTGATTATTCTTTTTATAATCTAAAAACTCTCAAAAAGCAAAACCCAGAATGACCAAATCAGTCCTTAAACCTCCTGTATTTCCTAAGGCCAAATGAAGATAATTTAATAATTTCAGTACAAAGCTTAGACCTAAGCACAGCTTTTGTGGTTTTGTGTTTCAAGGATCTGATTAACAAGGAAACATTTGACAACCTGATTAAAAAAAAAAAAATCAAAGAAGCATTTTCATATTGCCCTTGTAACCAGCTGCTTCATTTATCACACTCAGCATCTGTCATCTACAATATGTCAAGCCCTGCTTGGAAACACAACTTCCTTCTTCCTTTTCTGCTGGTTACATTATCAGCAGTGCCATTTTGGCCTCTGCTTTTGGGCACGTGCAAGAGGTAATGGGAGCTTCTATTCCCTTGAAATACAATTTAAAGGGGGAAAAAAAATTATAAACCAAGTCCTTTGAACTCCTTGTAACGTGGGAAGGAAAGTGACCCCCAGCCCTGTGCCACATTCTGTCCAGGAGATGGATGGCTATAATTTACTCCTGCCTCAAACACGAGTATTTATGGTGCCTCCCCTTGGCTGAGGGGTAAAAATGGTCTCCAGAGAAACAGAAACATTTCTTTTTAAGAACATATTGAAAAGAGGGATGCGTGGGACAGCTGAAAGTCAAGGGAAGGAGACAATGATGGTTGCTTTGTCCTTTTTTTTTTTTTCTAGGTGATAGAATAATTCTCCTTGCTTGCCTTTGTGGAAAATATTTACCAGTTTTTTCCCATTTTTTTACTCACTCACACACATATGCCTGTGCATGTGCAGGCATAAAAATACCTTGACCTAAGTTATAGAGGTAATAAATCTCTAGGGCCCCTGTACAGTAAAGCACTGTCAACATCAGCACTGTAAAATTTAGCTTTAAAACTTCTTTTCAGCTGTTCTGTGGCTCACAGCTGGATGAGCACATTGGCAGCTCTGAATGAGCCAAAATAACTCTAATCCAGGTCCAAGTTAGGGTGCTCTTCCTCTGGCCTCAGACGTTTGGGCGCTGGAGCCAAATTCTCAGCCTCTGCTTCTGTCTGGAATCTTAACTGTTCAGTGAAACAGTCCCAAAATACTCAGCACATAAGGCCTACAATTCAGATTTGATAAAACACTGTAACGACACAATAGCAAGAAATGTAAAAAATCACCAAAAAAAATTCCCAAGGAAGGTTCCTAATTTTAGATTTCATAAAAGTGAGAAAAGTTCCCCTTTCTGATTTTTATTTGCTGTAAGAGGTGATTCTAATTTAGGGGTGACTGCATCTCAAGAAGTAAGACATTTAATATCTTTATAAATATTGTGCTTCTTTAAGCCCTCCTTGTTTCTCTTTGCTAGTAATTCCCTCTTTCCATGAGACAGGTATTAAAAACCCATTAATTTTGAGAATTATTATTATTTATTAATTTATCTGTTAATTATTAATTTAATTAATTGTTGAAATTTTTTTTAATTTGTTAATTAGCTTTTCCTAGGCTGTACAGCTTTTAAGATGGTTCCCACCTCTTCTGGAAATTTTCTGCTTTTATTGAGATATGCTTTCCCTCTAGAAACTAGTGCCATGTTGAGCAGTAAAAGTAGAAACTAGACCACATAGAGGAAAAGATAAAATAGATCAAGAATTAAGGTTTTGGTTTTGCAGAAACAAGCAGACCAAGGTGGTGAGACCATTCCCAAACAGTTATTCCCAGATAGTCTCTCTAAAAAGGGGCGGAATTTTTACTGGATAAAGAAATAAAACTAAAATAAATATCTTCAGAGCTTTTTATAAGGATCTTATACTCCCTCCTTGAATCTCCTTTCCTGTCTTTCCTGGGATTATAGCATTTATTAACGTTCTGAATCTCCTTAGTTAAGAGAATGTGGAGTTTGAGATCACACCTTTAGCACTTGATTTCCCTGACTTTAAGCTGAACTTCTGAAGGTTGGTTGCAAAAGTCTGATCAGCTCACTCTGAGGTCCTTTTATCATCAATAAGAAGATGTTTGTTGTCTTTAAAACAAGACAGATGGCCCTATGGAAGGCCTTTTTTTGTCCCCTCAATGCCCAGTACAGAAATAGTCTATAATTTTTAGCCACCTGAGGGCCAGCTGTAGTGAAACACTGATGGGTTTTATGACCATGCCTGGCCCCTGTGCCCAGGTAAATGCTTTTGAATATTCACCCAGTGCAACAACACCTCTATGTTGGTGTTAATAGGCAGAAAACACATATATATTTACATTGGTTATGCTAATAAACTCATAGAGAGAGTGGCTGCCAAATACAGAGTTATGTCTTACTGATTTAAATACATTAGAGTCTGTTCCTACCATCACACTATCAGATGCTTTTGGTTTATCTGCAACTATGTAAAAAATAAAATTATAATTCCCTCTGAACAGCTAGAGGAGGCTGGTTCTACCAGAGCCCTCTTTCTTATACATCAGCAGATAGCATTTCATGGCTTTTTAGCTCAGAACTGAGTTGTTATAGACCCAGGTCACTGTGCTTAAAAGTATATTTACCTGCATGAGCGAGCAGTGAATGAAAACCATTAATGTCCCGGCATGCCCTGCTCCCCAGTACTCATTTCTGTTGGAGCCAGAGTTTCGTGTGTTTCTGCTTCATTTAAACCTGTCAATACCCCAATTAGTGTTTGCTTCTCTTCCCCAGGGAGGGACATTTACACATGTCACTTCACAGCCTCCGAAATCTAAAAGACTTATGGGATCTGCTGGGTCATAAAATAAAGCCTGATTAAAGCTTGTGCTTTCCAGTGACTTTTTTTAAAATTTAAATTTGTAAATTGCTCAGGTGATCATAATGAAAGAATACAAATAGAGTTTAAAGCATAAAAACTTGTTTAAAGAAATAAAATCCAAAAAACCCCCAACTCTCCCATGGGATTCCACAGTTTCTGTTTTTAACTGATTTGCATTCAGTAAGTCACCAAAAATTAGAGTACTCTGCTTTACAATTATGATAGCAGTAACCCTCTCATTTCACATTAAAACTTGATGCCATCTTGATGGCAGACTGAATTCAATTTAAGATCAAAGCATTGGAGAAGTTATCTAAAATTATGTATTGCTAGTTTTAACTATTTAACATTCCTGCTCTTTCCAGCCTGGCTTTTATAACAGGCTGATTAAAGATCATAATTGATTTGGAATAGAAAGTGGTCCAATGAATTTATAATTAATGGAGACATGTTTCTGGTGCTAATTTTTAGGCTTCCCAACAATGTCAGTGATGGTAAAACTAATATTGTCTATAAATTTCTTCCATGGGAAGATGATCTTCGTCTAAGTCTGCATAAATGACAATTACATACGTGGTAATACAATGGTTTTTCGGTCACTAATTTTTGTTTTGACAATTAGCCAAGCTTTGATGAGACTGATTTCCCAGTGCCTCGTGTGAGTTCCCACAGTTTGTAACTAATTTCCACAGGCTTTCAGTACAGCTTGCTGCAGGGGACAAAGCTGTCTGCTTATCATCCCCCATTCCCTTCCCCTTGGTTACTGGAGGTGCAGTTGGACAAAATGGGAATTGAAGGTGCATGGCAAAGCAAGAGAAAGTCACATTCATTTCAGAACCATGTCAAAGTCAAAGGAAAGCCCAAGAAATAGCAGCAGCTGCTGGTCTCCTGTGTATCATCTGAAGCCATCAGTTTGCACTGTACAAACACAGAACTAATTCAAGAAAAGACCTCAGGAAGAAGAAAAAATTGCCTTTGTGATTCGAGAGAAAAGCTCTTTTTTATTTTATTAATGTGTCTTTTGGTTAAAATTCATAGTTGTCATGCAAAATAAATCAACTTCTCTTCCTTAATGTGACCTGAAACTACTTCTGAGTGAATAAGATATGAACCCTAAATGTTCACAGCCTTTGCCCTGACACACTCCATCAGATCAGGAGGCGCTGGTGGAGCTGCCAAGGACTCAAGACATCATTGTCATTTTATTCCAGCTCAGCATCAAACAAGGCCTGTTCAAGCTTGGAAACACATGTTGGAATAATATTTATAATCAAAGTAACTTGGCAGAAATGGTGTTTTAGGATGTACAGAATCCATATTCATTCCCATTCAGTATTTATTTATTTTTGGATTTTTTTCTCCGAAGGTTACCTTGTATGGGTGTCCTAATAAGGCAGTTTTTACAAAGCACTGAGTCTCTTGTTTTCTTATTGGATTTGAAATGCAAATTTATAGAACACTGGACCTGCCATTTCTGTGTTTAATGCCTCTCTTTTTACACAGTAGTGCTGGTTTTTATACTTTTCTGTCAGAAAATTATTTTGCTAATAGAACTGCTAATGAATCTCTTGCCTTTTGTCCAGTAATTCAATTACACAAAAACGTATTACAAAGCTACTCGTGTTGCTTTTAGGGCAGGTTAGGGGTAAAAGTAATTTTCTTTGTTAAGTTTTATTTTAAAATATTTTCAGGAAAATACTTAGTTTTTTTTTTTAATTTTCTATACACTACCTGCTCCTGAAACTAAAGATGATCAAATAATTCAGTCTGTCATATGTATTCATCAAATCTTTACTTCTCTCCTCAAATTTCTCAGGTTTACATGTTTGAAATTATTTTTTCTAATCTGGAATATCAGTGGCTATTAATTTCAAAATATTGTCTTTTTAAATTTGAAATTCATGCCACATTAATACTGGCGCAATTCACCCAGAATGGTTTCTATCCATGAGTTGCATTGCTTGGACAGCAAATTCTTTACTGATTCCAAGCAATACAATAAAATATTCTCTTCTAAAATCACCTTCATTAAATGATTGAATAATTCAAATGGTATTTTTAAAATATTTATCCTAAGAGAACATGTCTCTGAGGACGTTTTCACAACAAACACGAACAGGTCCAAAATGTAAAGTTAATTTTCAAAATCAGTTAATATTGCTAGAAAGAAGCTGTCATTAATTGTAAGCCCATTATTATTATCTATAATAACTTGTATACATAAAAATGGGATTCTTTTTTTTGTGGGTTTACATATTTCTTTGACTTTCTGAGACACAGAATCTGTTTCCTAATCTTGGACATCTCCTGAGGATAAGGATTAAGGGCATGATTTTCACCTGCTGAACAGGCTGGACTTTTACCAAGGAGCTATGAGTTTAAACTGAAGTGCTTTGGAATCCTATTGACTTAAAATTCTCTTTTCTTCACCATGTGAATCCCAGGGAAATGTTATTTAAGTAGACCCAAATGTCTCTTACCAGAAAGGGAAAACTGAAGTTTAGCAAATTTTAGCAAAGCTCTTGTTGACTCCTGAAAGTCTACTAAATTTAAAAATAAACTAACAAATATATGTATCAACAAATAAAAGTGTGACAGCTAGGCTCCCTGAAATATAAGTAATGTATTTGCATGGGCTTTCTCTGCCTGAGCAAAAGGAGATGGAGGAAAAGGAAATTTCTGAGGTAGGAAAATCCCATTTGTGATGGAGAGAAGAGTGTTCTCACTGTGGCTGACCAGAATGAAAGGATGGCTGTATTTGGCATAAATGTTAAATTTCAATTATTTTTTCAATATTTTGTCAATTTTTGCAAGACTAATCTGCAAATATTGGTTACAGATATTTCCCCAAACTGGCCAGTTCCAGCACGATCCAGTGATGGAGCCAAAATATGAGAACATTCTGCCAGGCCAGAGATCTTCAGACCAGGAGAATCCCAGGATCTCAGAATGGTTTTGAATAATTCTTAAAATTACTGAGAACTTTTAGTCTTACAATCATTTTTGGAAAGACAGGGATATTTTTAATTTGCTTTTTCCAATGTGGCTACTCCCATCTATGAAGTGAAAGAGAGAAAAAATACCTCCCTCCACCCCAGCTCTCTACATAATTTTTAAAATTTATGTGAATTTTTGTTTTCTATTAATTCATAAGGATTTATTCTAAAAGGATTCAAAAGTTTCTGATACCCTTCACAAGCTTTACTCAACTTCCTACAGTCTTGTTAATCTGGATACTGAGATTGGTCTTTATCAAAGTAATTAAATATTTTCATTTTAATTTGGGCTTGGTTCCTGATGAAACAGCAGTAGCAGAGAAAAAATAAGTCAGATTAAGTAATTTTTACTGAATCTTTGGAAAGGCCCAGATTCAGTTTTCTTCAAGAGAGAAAACTAAAAAAAAGTTCTTGTTTTGTCCGAGCCACTTTCACAATTCTTAAGGATAACCCTGACTACTGAATTTTGCACTTTGATTTTAATGAAGTTGTTAGTACTATAAAGCAACCATTATATCAACAAGAATTTATTATTAGCATCATAATTGCTAATTAATGATTGTAAAATCTAATATCTTGATATGCATTAGTATAGCAATAATATTTAGTGCTATAATAAGTAATGGAATAATAACAACAACAATATAATAATAATAATAATAATAATAATAATAATAATAATAATAATAATAATAATAATAATAATAATAATATTTCTTCCTGGGTTTCCATGAAGAAAGGGGAAAAAATGGGTTCACCTGTGAAAAGCAGCAAATAAATCAGCTTTCCAAAAGAAAGTCCAGCTCTAGACAGAGAAAACTCCTGGATTAATGCTGCTGGCAGAGATACAAATACCTTGGAAAATGGAAATTGCCATGATTTAGAAATTGTAGCTTCTACTTTGTCCAGTTTTGACCAACAGATCTCTAACTGTGCCCAGCAGCCCATGGCTTCAGACAAATCATGGAGAACCCCAGAGAAAACAGAACTGGATTAATCTGTCCCCTGGTGAAACTACTCCAAAACTGTGGAACGTGGCAATATCCATTCCTTGAACCTGCACAGAAACATGCCCTTCTATTCTAAAATTCCCTTATATAAATATCTATAAACATAATTATGTGTCTGTATATAATGCACATTTGAAGAGATATAAGGCACAGCCACACTTAATATGGCATCTGAATCATCTTGATACATTTCTAAATGCCTTCACTTATTTTTAAGACATCCTAAGAGAATATCTCATGCATATGTAGTGCAGATTTAGCTTGCTTATTTACAGTTTTCTAGATTATTTTGTCAGTTAGGAACCAGCATATTTATCTCAGTTATTTGCATCAGTAATTTGATTAAAGATAGTTGGAGGATGAAGAAATATGTTGCCTAAAATATCCTTGGGAATGTGGCTTTGTTACCAGAAATCTTTTGACATAGAGGAAGATAAAAAGAAGAGCTTATGGTTTAGGATCATTGGAGATAAATTGTGAAGAGTAAAAAATCAGCTTTGAGGAAGGGGAAATATTTAGCTGTGAGGCATTGCTATGGCAATAAGGAATCCATGTAGAAGATTATGTGAGGAGAAGGGAAGGATAAGCAGGGATAAAGCTGTATCTGAGGAATAAAGTCATCTTTCTTTACATGTTTTTATGCTGTTCTTATTAAGAAAGTTTGTTGGGGGAGGGGGGGGGGACGAGCTTTGCAAGGTTTTTAAAAGTAAGAGAGGGAGTCATGGGGTTGGGTTTGGCACTGTCACCCAGTGCAGGAGCTGGAAGTGAGGCAGGAGTGTCTGGGACAGGCTCCTGGACAGCTGTGGGATTTCAATCCAAGCCCAGCTGTCCCGTTTGCTGTGTGCTCCTGCTTGTGAAGCAGGAGGAGGGTGGATCTGCCAGGGCAGGGCTCACCTGCACAGGAGCTCTGGTACCTCGTGGGGAGGCACAAACCCCTCACCCCTCAGCTCCTGCGTGGGCTCAGAACATTTTCACCATCCCCAGGGAAACTCCACGGAGGACATATTGATGGGAAGAACAACTGCAGCTGTAGGACCTGCTAGGTGGCTTGGGGGGTTGGCTGATTTAATTAGGGACAGGAAATGAGGCCGGAAGAGGAAAATATAAGGAGATTAGGGGACATGTAAGAACCTAAGGAGGTTGAAGCAGGAAGAAGGAAGGACAGGTGAAGGGGACTGGAGCCTGTTGTGGTGAAGGGAGAGAGATGTGCAGAGGAAGGGACATCTGGGAGGCTGGGGACATTGTGGAAGGGATAAAGGAGGTGGCAAAGGTTAATGATGGTAAAGTGGACTCCTTAACAGCCTGGCACTCTTTTGAATTGGGTCTCCAATTGAAAAAAATGCATAAAATTTCAGGTAAAAATTCAGGAAGAATTTCTTCACTGAATGGGTTTTCAGACATTGGCAGGGGCTGTCCAGGGAGGTTTGGAGTCCCCATCCCTGGAGGTGCCCAAAGAAGGCCTGGATGTGGCACTCAGTGCTCTGGGCTGGTGACACAGTTGGGATCGGGCACAGCTTGGTCTCCATGGTCCTGGAGGTCATTTCCAATCTAAATGATCCTGTGATCTTGCACAGCCGTGGTTGTTCTGGGTTTGGAGGAAAAAGTAGATGGCCACAAAAAAACAACTTTCTGAAAGTAACCCCTTTATGAGTATGTGAGCACATACCAGATGAAACTGAAGCTATTTTCCTTCTCTGGAATATGGAATCAGACTCATCCTAATTTTCTATTTTGATTAGTCATAATTTCTTCTCTTCAAATTCTCCGCTTGGATAAAAATTGATGAGTACCCAATACCCAAACAGTAAAATAAGATGTACTTCATCACTAATGCATGTGGAGCCTCCTGCCTCACACAAGACCTTTCTCAGAGCTCCTCCTGGAATTAGATCCCATTGGTAACTCAAACCCACAGCTCCACAGGCCCTGTTAATCTCCAGGTCGGTTTGGTTTGGGTCAGAAAGCCTTTGAACAGAAAGGGCTGCATCCTGACATATTGTCATCTCCAAGCATTAACAGCTCTGGCATGTGAAAAGGTCATGCCACCAAGCATTAACATTACGGGCTGGCAATTAAAGTAATTCATTTAAATAAGGGTTTTTATTCTGCTGGGCAGCAACAAACACAACCTATGCAAAGGGAAAGCCGGGGAACGCCTCAAATCAGATCCTCTGCCAGTGTCATCTGATTAAAACAGGACCCAGAGAAGCTCAGATGGAAGGAGTGAGTTGTTCTGATAAGAGGCAACCATTCATGCATAAAAACAAGGGACTGGGGCTACTGCAGGAGCAGCACTGGAGGGCAAGAGCTTAGGGAGGGGTTTCATTGCTGATGCCTCATATGCTCTAGAAGAGTGGACAGATTCATTCAGAAAGAACAGCTCTGGGTGCTGTCCAGGGCTTTCCAGCTTCTCCTGGGCCTGAACTGAAAGACTCCTGAGCTTTGATTCTTTCTAGAGACAGAAATCCAGGTGCCATTCATTGGTGGACGAACCATGTGGGGAGGGGAGGACAGCAAAGGACACCAAAGAGATCATCCTGTTTTAAAGATGCCATGTTTGGGATTTGCAATAAAACATCCCAAGGATTTTTTTCTTCCTCTCTGCAGGGAATTTTAATTCCAAAACATGAAAATACTTAAGGTTTAAGACTATTCTTGCTAAGAAGAGAGTATTTTTTTCAACATTAAAATTTAAGCCCTTTTTAAAAGAATGGTTAATAAAGTTGACAGATCTGTCCAAACTGTTCTGCAGAAACCTTCTGAGTACAATAAAAACTGGAATCTAGCTAGGTTTATTGTCAGTTTAATTACACTTTCAGTTCAGCACAGTTCAGCTACGCACTCAACACATCCATGGTCTGTAAGCTCCTTGGTGCAGAGCCTTTCTTTTAATTTTGTGCAGCTCCTGCTTTAAATGAGCCCTCATTTTGATAGATCATTACTGTCACACACACTGGTAAAACATAGAACAGTCAGCAGGTAGAACAGCAGCTCATCAGAAGGAAGCAGACATTTTTATCAGTTCTTTATTGTCCACATATCTGAACAATTATTAGTTAAAGTCCCTTTATGTGCTGTGAATATTGAATATTGAATTATGTTGAATATTGAATGCTGAATTAAGTTGCCCTGTGAGCAGCAAAACAAATTAAGACAGGCTTCCTTTGGATTCACACCCTCTATTATCCACTTCCAACTCCTTTCTGCTAAGTTCCCTTTGAGGCCCATCAGTTCTCTTAACACAGGAATGAAAATAAAATACTTTTTCACATTTATTTCGACCTGGTTAAATATGGACAAGCTTGGTGAGACACAGATTGAAAAGCCAACCTTGTATCATCAGACCCTTCAGCTCACTGAGGAACAACCTTGTTTTGTTTTGTTTTGTCTGTTTCTAGTTCCAGCTATGATAACCTCCTACCCAAACACCACCCTGGCAACTCAAGGCCAAAAGAAGGAGATGAGCTGCACAGCACATGGAGAGAAACCCATCATAGTCCGCTGGGAGAAGGAAGACAGGATCATCAACCCTGAAATGTCCCGTTACCTGGTTTCCACCAAGGAAGTTGGGGATGAAGTGATTTCTACCCTGCAGGTGAGAAAACAAACTGGCCCCCAAATCATCCAGATAATTCAAGATGTGCTTGGTTTGGTTTTGATCCTGGTGCAGGGCCAGCCTGACAACACCAGAGCCCCCGCACTCGCTCCATGCATGGTGGGGAGAGCTGGCAGCCAGAGGAGGGAGAGGGAGCTTCTGCAATCCATCCCTAATGAAAAATTCCCTCTTCCCATACTCCAGAGGCAGCAAGAGAGTGAGCCAGGCTCAACCCTCCATCCTTTATGTCTCTGGACCAGTGTGGTTCATGTCTTAGCCTGTCCTCCCCCAGATCAGTTTCACCAAACTGCTGATAAACTCTGGCAAATACCTGGCCCCAAGTTCTGATGTGTGTCACATTCACCCTCACCAAAACCACTAAACTGGTTTGAGAAAAAATGCTGCCTTTTTGAAGTGCTCTTCTCCCTTCCTTTCACTTGGTGGGGCTTGTGAGACCACTTTATAAAGTCAGGATTCAAAGTGATGTTTTACATGTCCTTTATGAAATCTAAAAGAATCTTTCTTCTTTTTTCTCACTCCAAAAGATTCATTTTCCATTTTCAGTCACATTTAAAAAGTATATTTATCAGGCCCAAGGAACTAATTCTCTGTCTGGTTATTGTCTAAATTTTAGTGTAACTCTTATGAAAAGATTTTTTTATTTACCAGCCAAAACCTGTGTAGGATGATATCCAGTAAAATTCTGGGTTTGCTCTCTGTGAGAAACCTTTGTCATTGATTTCTATGAGGAATAAAAAATTCTATGTGTGACTTTGTTCCTATTGGTATTTTTGTGATACAAATAATATTTAGTTATAGGATTGACCCCTAGGCCTCTCTGCCATCATTCTTGTTGATTTTAATAAGATATCCTCTGGATATAAAACTATATTTCTATTTGGAAGGCTGGAGAGTTTTCTGAAGGAGTTCTGTACAGCAATGGTGTTCTACATCCATGTGTGTTACATACAAAACCTATCACTTCTGAGAGATAAAGTACCCCAAAAAAGCAGAAAATGGCAGATAAAGGCTGCAGTGCTTTTGCATGATGATGTAATCTTTAGCTGCGTACTCAGCTTTTATTTTTCTGCAGGACCCCTGCCTCAGTGAGACAGAACCTGGATTTTTGCTGGGGCAGAATTAGGGCTGAGTAATGAACGGCACTGTGTGGTGCAAAGCTGATCTTTGAGACCAAACTTTTCACAGATGGCCAATAATTGTGTGTTCTTTGTTTTCTGGGCACTTGCCCTGAGCCCTTGGGGTCTGATTTGCAGAAGTACTAAGCCCTCCTGGCTGCAGCTGAACTCGGTGGAAGCTGTTATGAACACATGAAAGGCTCTTTATTGCTCAGGACTCTGAGGGAGGGGGAGGAAGGCCCTACATGTCTCCAATTGGCCTCTGGAAATTTTTGTTTTTCAGCTCAGCCACACGTGCAAGTGAACACAGCTTGACACGTTGCCACATCTCAGATGGTAACTCTCCAATTTCCTTGCAGCACGTGGGAAATTAATTGATTTGTCTTAACCAGTGGTGACTGGGAGTTGTGCTCACATCACCTGGGTTTTGCTGAGGAATAAAGAGCACGTGGAGTTTCCATGGCTCAGCTAATATGTGGCAACTTGTCAAGCAGCCACAAACGTTATCATACATCTGCTTCCTTAATTCCCTACATGAAATGGGGCAATGCTCTTCATGGTGTCAGGGGTGATGAAAATAAATTCACTCCTGTTTCAGCAATGGGTGAATTCAGAGGAAAATGCTGTGAGAAAATGAATGTCTGTTTTCAGGGCACAGTTTGAACAGGGCACAGTAAATAAACTGCAGAGCAGCACACTGAACAATGAGAAGGAAATGGTATTTCAAATATCTGCTTGTTTAAAAAAAATTCTTATACCTTGAATGAAGCAGTGGTCCTGTAGAAAAATATCATTATGATCATGTTTGTAAATATTATATATAAATTTCCTTGCTGTTAAGCAACAAATTGAAAAGAAAGACCACACAAAACTTTATTATGAGGCACCATGCTAAACACTACAGGGTTCACCACCAGTGTTTGAACCTTTATTTCCTCCACACAGACTTCAGCCACTTGAGTTGTTTTCAGACACAGCCAGAAAAATTTGGCGGCAGCAGGAGGCACCATTTTGTATGGCAAATTCCAGCCAACAGTTAAATGCTTGGCAAAGTTGTGAGGCACTGGAAACAAGGCTCCTAAGGAGAGCTGCAGGAATAGGTGGAGCTCCAGCTCCTGGCTACACGTGTCGAGCTGGTAGCCTGTGTCCTCAGCCCAGGTGCTGCTGGCTTTGATAATCTCAGTATTTTGGAAGCTTTCCTATGCAATTGTATGTGTGTAACCTGCCATATCTATTTATTGCTGTCAAGGAAAACAGTCTGAGTGATTTTTCTTGTGCCTCACAGACAAGCTGTTGGTTTATTTTCTCGGTGTGCTGTTCAATCCATCACCTCTTTTCCAACCTCCTATAGATTCTGCCAACTGTGCGTGAAGATTCTGGCTTCTTTTCCTGCCATGCCATCAATTCTTACGGGGAGGATCGTGGAATAATTCAGCTCACTGTGCAAGGTAGGGAGAAGGCAACACAAGAGAAAAAACCCACAGCTATTGTAGGACAGGAACTGTAGAAATCTGCTGGGGGGAGGGAGGTTCTGATTCTTAATTAAATGTGTTCCTCACTGTCAAAGAAATGAGCAGCTGCATTAAGGTTCTCAGTCTTTCATTTTCCAGAATCACAGTTTATATCAAAATGAAAGATAAGCTTGAGTCCTTCTAGATCTATACAAATTAATTAGAATTTTTTTCTTAAATACAGTAGTTGACAATTGCCAAAGATACTTAAAACTAATATCTTCAGTAAGGACTGTAGATATGGAGGATGGAGGGAGAGCAGGCTGCATTTGATTTTAAAGAACAAATGTCCTTCAAACCCAGGTCTGAAATAAAGTAAAGGGGTCTCACTTCATCTTAAACCTACTGCGGAACTTAAAGCAAAATATTTCAAAAGTTTAATCAATCAAAATAAATTGTGAGCAGTTTGCACAATCCAAATTCTACGAATTTATGTTGCCTGGGGCTGGGGTTCCCCTCCCACAGGGCAGAAACAGCAAGTCCTGGAGAGGTGACAATATTTGAGATGCAGGGCACAGGCAGGACTCAGCCACTGGCACTGCTCCATGTGGTGCTGGCTCCTCCTGTGCCTCTCTGAGCCTGCTCAGCACAAATTCCTACAACTTGCAGGTTTCTCTCTCCCTGCCCTTGATTCCAAGTAGCAGCAGATTCCAGAGGATGCCTAAGGCAGCCCTGTTGAAAAATTCAGGTGGAGTTTGGGGACAGGTTCCCAGCTCCACCACTGCGCCTCTAAGCTGCCATGACAATTTAAAGGGACAGTAGAATGGGTCTAGGTGCTGGTTATTCACAACACTAACTTTAGAGGCGGAAAGAGCTTTCAGAGTGATTTAATTATTCTGTTATTGAAGTAAGACTTCAATTATTCTGTTATTGAAGTAAGACTTTTAAACACACTCAAAGAGAAAGAAATTTTACTCTCTCTCTCTCCACCAAATTTAGCACTTTTGAGTTTAGTACTCATACTTCTACAATTACTTTTGGAGTAAAACCATTGATAGTAGTATCAGGGAAATGTGGCGTTCGAGGTAAAATATCTTTCCTGGGATGATAGTCCAAGCTGGAGTGATTTTAAGGAAATGTAACCAAGAAGGTTAAAGAGGAGCCAGTATTCAAGATTACACCAGTGACACCGAGCTGAAAAGTGCTGATACTTCCAGCAGGGGATTAACAGCACCAGGGTCCCCATGAGTGCCCAGAGAAATGCCAGGAAGGGTGAGCCAGTGCCACGCTGGTTGGTGTGCCCCTGTTAAGAGGATGGGGTGTGTTCTGAGCAGAGCTGTGTGTGTGTGTTTGCCCAGAACCCCCCGACCCCCCTGAGATAGAGATCCGGGAGGTGAGAGCTCGGAGCATCGCGCTCAGGTGGACCATGGGCTTCGACGGCAACAGCCCCATCACCGGCTACGACATCGAGTGCAAGAACAAGTCAGGTAAGGAACAATCTCAGTGATCCCCTTGCTGCTCATTCCCCACCAAGTTTGTGCTGCAAAAGGTAATTCATAAATTGAAACTGCCTGATGGAATTTTTTATCGTGGTTTGTTTAATCTTCCATGGGAAGATTTATCTTCATTTGTTGTCCTTTTTGTTTGTTTTGTAGTGAAGACAGTAAATTTAGCAACTGCTGCTTTTCCCTTTTACCACTTCATGCTATATTTACTGAGGCAAAAATTTTGTGATGTTTTCATTAGTAGGAAAAATATTTTCAAAAGTGTTGAATTATCTATCATCATTTTAGCCCTGGCTTTGTAAATTAAATCAATAACATACAGGAGTGATTGATAATGTACCGGAAAGATGAGGAGTGGAAATTCTCCACTGAGGCTGAAGTCAGGAATTGCAGGTTTGGAGATGTGCATTGGGCAAGGATGCCTTCAAGGGATATTCACACTTAAAAGTTTCTGGGGTCTCTTTTTCTTTTTGATTGTTTTCCTATCTTTCCAACCACTCACCTGCTTCCAGAAAAGCTTTTGAAAGTCATTCTTGCCTGATCAACTCCTTTCTCACACTAAAACATCTCTTGTAATTTTGAAATACAAGAATAAATACTTAAGAATGGTGTAACTCAGCACAACCCCATTAAGGATGACTGAGGTGCTTCCATTCTATTGATGCAGTGACAAGAATGGATTTCTAAAACATCCTTGTTAGATTTAGTTTGATGTTTTCAAGTGGTAATGCAGAATGCAGGCAAAAATTAAGGAGGGGTCACCATGAACTTGCACTGACAAATGATTTCTCTCTAATATGGAATGATAAATCAAGAGCAAGACAGCAAAAGAAGCATCATCAGGTTGGATGGAAATATCAGGACTCAATATATTGATAAAAGTTAAAAAAATAAAGAAAGGAAAAGAAGTGGGCAGCAGAATTGGTGTCCAAGAAAATATTTCTTTGTCTGTATCTGAAGATAAATCCTGGAGGTCATGTCCTAACAAGAGCTGATTATCTTCTGCTTACTGCAAACAACAGAAATGTCAGTTTTTAAAGTCTGAGGCTAAATGTTTAGAGAAACTCAGATCATGTCTTTGAAAATTCTTGCATATAAATTTTGTCATTAATTAAATCACTGAGAAGATGAAATACCAAAGATGGTTAATGGAGAACTTGCATGGGGTAGTTGGGGCAATTTAGAACAAAGAGGAAGAAATTAAGAAAACTTATCAGCTTCCAGGTATTAATTTAAGGGGTAGAACAAAATATAGATTATACAATCAAGGAACACCCTACCAAGACCAAAATGAAGCTGTAAACTGCATAACTGTGTTTTGTGAGAACTGTCCACCTCTGTTGCCTTTCCTGAGGACTCAGGAATGAATTTAGATCAGATGCACCATCGAGGCTCCTCAGGCAGAAAACTTCTCTGTTTCAGAGAAGGTGCAGGTGACCACAAAGAACGCATGGGCTGTATTCAGCAGCCCTAACATGCCCCATCACAACATAATAGAAATTAGGTTGGAAAAGACCTTTAAGATCAAGTCCAAAGTTACATGGGGCTGATGTCTACCCCATCAGACACAAAACATACCTTAATTACCCCAATGGAATTAGTTACTCCAACAGAAGGAGCATGGAGTTGCCTGTCCTGCAGGGTCCATTTGCCATCCCAGAGCACTATGAATACCAGGAACTTGGTGTTTCAGGATGTTTTGGTACTTAGAGACACCACCTGTCTGTACAGACATGTACCTGTGGCACTCAGACCTGGCCCTTCATGGAAACCAGTCCTGTCCGGCCTCCAGACTTTTCCATCGGAGGTGCACCAGGAGCTCTGGAAACAGGAACGCGGATATGGGTCCTCATTTGTGCCTCTCTCCCCGTCCTTTTAAATTTTTTATGTCATTAGGGCAGTCTTAGGGACAAACTTTGAACACTTCTGTTTAATTGCGCTTTCTTATGCTGTGTGAGGGGGCCACACCCGGGTCCCCGATGCTTTCGCAGAGCTGGGGGTTCCCAAAATCTTTCCCGGGATCCGCGGGGATTCCGGCCGGGCGCGGGGCTGGTGCGGTACCAGCGATGGCCACCGGGTGGCAGCGCCGGAACACCTGAAACCTGCCGGTGTGTGAGGAAGGGGATGACAAACACGAGTCATTCCCCACAAACACGAGTCTTTCCACACAAACACGAGTCCTTCCCCACGAAAACGAGTCTTTCCACACAAGCACGAGTCCTTCCCGTGCTCTCCTCATGCCCCACCTGGGCAAAGCCAGCGGGAGCCGAGTTCACCGGGGCGGCAGCAATGGCAGCGCTGCTCCCTCAGCGCCTCTCCTGCGCCACAGAGTCCCACGGAGACCGAGCCAGCAGCTGCTGCCCTGGCTGGATCTGATGAGAAGGAAGAAGTGCCCAAGCCTCTCACTCCTGAGGAGGTAAAGGCACTAACTCCTCTGTTCAGTGAGGAACTGCCATCACCAGGGACACAGACCCCACCCAGCGTTCCCTCCGACACCCTGACCAGCAGCAAGTCTTCACTATGCCAGAATCAGAACATCACTGAGGAGATCCTGATCCTGGGATTGATAGTGTTCTTGATCCTGAGGCAGAAGCTGGAGGAAGAGTTTGCCCTCCAGCAACAGATGGGTGTAGAAGAAACGCAGCCCAGCTCTCCCAGCCCCATAGGCATGGGGGTGGCAGCCGAGGCAGTGCCTGCCCTGCCCAGTGCCTCTCCTCCCCCACAGAGTCCCACAGAGGCCGAGCCAGCAGCTGCTGCCCTGGCTGTATCTGATGAGAAGGAAGAGCTGCCTGAGACTCTCACTCCTGAGGAGGTAAAGGCAGCACCTCCTTCCCTGTTCAGTGAGGAACTGCCAGCAGCAGGGACAGAGTCCCCACCCAGCATTCCCTCCAACACCCTGACCAGCAGCCAGCCTTCCCTATGCCAGGATCAGAACATCACTGAGGAGATCCTGACCCAGGGACTGATGATGTTCTTCACACTGAGGCAGAAGCTGGAGGAAGAATTTGCCCTCCAACAACAGATGGGTGTAGAAGAAATGCAGCCCAGCTCTCCCAGCCCCGTGGGCACAGCATTGGCAGCAGAGGCAGCTGCTGCCCTGCCCAGTGCCTCTCCTGCCCCACAGAGTCCCACAGACCAGAACATCAACAGGGACATCCTGAGCCAGGTGCTGCAGGAGATCCACGCACTGAAGCAGCAGATGACTGGCCTTCAACAGGACTTGGCTGTAAAAGAATCAGTAGAAACAGCCAAAAGGGAAGAGAGCTCAGTGCCTGCCCCACAGAGCACCTCCCCTGCCCCACAGAGTCCCACGGAGCAGAACATCATCAGGGAGGTCCTGAGCCAGGTGCTGCATGAGATCCATGTACTGAAGCAGCAGCAGAAAGAAGTCTATGCCCTTCAGCAGTGGTTGGCTGTACAAGTAGAATCAGTAGTCACAGCCAAAAGGGAGGAGAGCTCAGTGCCTGCCCCGCACAGCCCCCCCAGCCCCTCGCCTGGCCAGCTGGGCTCCCAGACCCCCAGGGAGCAGCAGGAGGAGGCAGCAGTGAGGTCAGCGCAGGCAGTGGGGGAGAGGATGGATGACTCCGATGAGGAAATGAAATGGTGGCAATTCTTGGATGAACTGGAGCCTTTCCTGGTGAGAGATTCAGAGCTGTCCCAGGTGTCTGTCACAGGAAACACAGGGAGGATTTCTTTGGGAGAAGGGATCCCAGAGCTTGCCCCTTGTGAGGCTTCTGTTGAGCGCCCGGCACAGGAGCCGTGCAGCCAAGGGCCAGTGCCTGCCCCACACAGCCCCCCCAGCCCCTGGCCTGCCCAGCGGAGAGCCCAGGCCCCCAGCAAGCAGCAGCAGGAGCGCGCAGCATCAGCATCAGTGTGGGCAGTGCAAGAGAGCAAGGAGGGCACCTTGGCTGGGGAGGACAAAGAGTGGGAAGATGACATGGAGCCAGAGCTTTCCCAGTGGGAAAATAAGGAAGAGGCAGAGGTGTCCCATGGTGCTGCGGTGTCAGATTTGTTAAGCCTGACCTGCTCCTGACACCGACAGCACGAGTGGGCCGCCCCCAGAAAGCTGTCCAGTCCAGGGGGCGGCTGCAGGGCACGGCTGCTCTACGGCATTGGTGGACTGCGGACTGCACCGAGGGTAGGGACAGGGATCAGTCTTCTGTATGGTTCCCAAAGAACTCAATTCCCAGAGATTCAGGGACAGAAAACACACTCAGACACATACACCAACTTATAAAGGGAAAGAGGTCCCACGGGAGGATACAATCTTGGACCAATTGGGAGAAACTGGGGGTGGAACACAAGGCAGGGAATACAATGTTTAAACCAATAGGGGACTACAGGGGAGAAGAATAACTTAAACAAACCAATAGGGTTTTGAAGGATTCAAAATTGATAGGGAAGTTTCTAGAGAAGGGGCAGGCTTGGGGAGGAACTGACATTCAATGGGAGGAGGAACAGGGAACAAAGGAGCAGGTCTTTGGGGAGATGGACAGCTGGGGCAAAACCAACAACACGGGGGAAAGGAACAATCCATATAATAATAAAATATGCTGTAACAGTGCAAAATAGGAAAGATAATAAATCTGACTACTAGGAATGCATTACAATCAAAAAACACACTGCCACACCATGGAGAAATGAACGACTCCCAAGAAGTGTCCCAGAGGAAGAGTGCCCTGAGCAGGAGCTGTCCCAGGAAGAACTCTCTGACTGGGAAGAGTGCACACAGGAAGATCTGTCCCATGGAGAAGACACAGGTCACCATGAGCACTCTGACTGGGAAAAGTACTTCCCTGAGCAAGAACTGTCCCAAGGGGAAGTCAGCAGCTCCCAAAACCTCTCAGACTGGGAAGAGTACCCTGGGCAAGGGCTGATTGGAGGAGATGTCATCAGCTGTGCAGAACCTTCTGATGGAAAAGAATCCATTGGCCAAGACCCTTCCCAAAGGGAAGCCTGCATTGGCTTCATCCAAGACATGTGCATTGGCCTGCATCCAAGACATGTGGAGAGGGAATGGCAGCAGATCCTCAGGACACTCCAGTTCAGAAGATGATAGCTGTGAGGAGCTCAGGCAGGAGAACTGTGAAGACGAGAGCGACCATGGCATTTGGACTAAGCCGTCCTTCTTCCCAGAGGAGGAAGAGTGGGATGAGGGGAGCAACCTAGAGCTACCCCCGGAAGAAGACAGAAAACAGAAAAGGAGAGTTTTTGCGGCAGTGCCCACCCCTCGTGAGGCCTGGGTTGAGGAGCAGTCACCAGAGTTGCACAGCTCAGTGCCGCTCCGTGCCTTGCTCACACCCCTGAAATGCCAAGCCCCTGTGGGACATGTGGCTTCTCTTCCCTCCAAGAAGCCAGAGGCAGGGAGGGAGAGCTGGGTGCCTGCCCTGCACAGCCTCCCCAGCCCCTGGCCTGCCCGGCTGGGAGCCCAGGCCCACCATGGCCAGCCAGCTCCTCTCAGGAAATGTCCCTCCCACTTCAGGCAGGCACTGCAGGGGCTGTTCCACTGTCCCTGCCTGAGGCCACAGCCAGAGCAGTAAAACAGACAAGGAAGAAGATTTATAAGAAAAAGAGGACAGAATATGAAGCAGATGAGGAAAAAAACGCTGCTGTCTCTGGCATTGATGTGCTCTCTGTGGCAGATATGAAAAACGCCAAGCACATGTTTTAAATTTTTAAAAGTTTAATAGTAATATAATGGTTATAATAATAGTAATACTAATTAGAGCAATAAGAATTAGGACAATCAGAGTTAGAATAATAAAGGACAATAAAAAAGCAAAGATTGACGAATGTTTGGATGCATTCCTCAAAAATGCATGGGTCACTAACAAAGGATTAACTCTTAAAAGTAATACCCCGTTGCATATTCATATCTCATACGTGATTCAAAAATTCTTTTCAAACAAAGTGTGTTTTCTGGTTTTTGTCAGCTTTCCCCCTCCTCTTGTAACTCATTCGTCTTGGTCCCTCAAAGTCTGGTTCTTCCTGATAAGGAGGCAATAATTCTTAGCTTGGGATTTTGCTGTCTTGTTGTTGCTATCTGTGTGCAAAGAATTTCTTGATTATCTTATCCATTCCTTGAGCTAGTTAGAAAAGTATCTCACATAGCAAAGTTTCTCTTTTAATATTATGTTGTAGCCTAAAACTGTATAGGATTCACAAATGACTCCAACGTCTGGGAGAAATGATGTATCTGACTCCATTGATATCAGAAGGCTAATTAATTACTTTATTACACTATATTATTCTATAATATATTACATTATATTACACTACATCGAAACTGAGACTGCACAAGCACTCAACTCCAGTGAACAGAATCTTGTGACTGTCTGCTGGCCGACAGTCTACACACATGCTTGGCCCTGACAGGCCAAGGAAACAAACCACCATCACTTTTGGTAAACAATCTCCATATTGCATTCTACTTTTGCACAAACACAGGCACAGCAAATGAGATAAGAATTGTTTTTCCTTTCT
>JAYDZK010000001.1:111538438-111563868 GCA_034509185.1 Euphonia xanthogaster
GGTCCCGCCGGCCGCTCCGAGGGCAGCGCCGGCCGCTCCGAGGGCAGCGCCGGCCGCTCTGAGGGCGCCGCTGGTCGCTTTGAGGGCAGCGCCGGCCGCTCCCGGAGAGCAGCGGGACCCTTTTTCGGGTCACTTGTGCCTTGAGGCGGCGTTCCACCGAGCGAAACGTGTCCCGCTCGTTATCGGGGAGGGGGGAAAGAAAACCCACGCTCTCTGAGGAGGTGCCAAGCCTGGGTTTCCTTGGAAGTCTTTTGTTCAGGGCGACTGCTGCCGAGGAACTGTGCAAGGCTGAGTGATCATGGATGACCGAGATATGTTCTACGTATTTATGATACATCTCCAAAGCATCTTCTTTTATCTTTTTAAGCTCTAGCCTGCGTTTGGCTTAAAAGAAATGGAATCTGGCTCTTCCTTCCTTACTCCTTGTTGGTAACTTGTGGTTCCAGAAAAACCGCTGGTGTTGTAAGAGCCGGGACGGAATTGCAAAAGCCAACAATGCTGACTGAAGGGCCTGAAAAACTACCAGTGACACACAGTGCCAGTAAACCAGCCCCCACAGACACCATTAAAAAGATTTGCCTTTGCCATTAATTCATGTTACTAGTAGTTGTCCAAACTTGGGGTGTTTTGCTGCAATTGCTCCGTGATAAGCAAAATCTGACTGCTGCCGCTTGGGAAAGCTTTGCGAGATACCTGGTTACCCAGGTCTTTCATTTTTTTGTTTGTTAGTGCTTCAGCTGGCATCGAGGAGCCTTGGATGGGGCATGAACAGCACTTTCTGCTCATGTCTAATAGCAGGGAATTTCATTGCAGCCCTTAACTACAGCATCTGAAATGAGGCAAATACAGTCTTGTGGTAAGATCCACATCCACATTTTCAAGGATGACAGTGAAGTAGCATGTGGGCCACTGGCCAAATGTTATCAAAGATTTTCTATTATTCTCAAATCTTATCGCCAAGACTTTTTTTTTCTTGGAACCTAACTATAGCTTAGAGATCATCTTGCTCAGGAGCATGCTGCAAGCCTTAGAGAAAGATCCACAGAGTTTGTCCTAGAAGGTCATAATGATCCCTCCTGGCTTTGCCAGAGATCCCCCCTCTACTTCCCTCACTTGTCACAAGGAGCTTCTATTCTAAAGCCACTGCCAAGAACTGCAGTTGATTAGGAAAACTTATCCAAGGCTGCAGCTTCTCCATGTAGATTAGGAATTCAAGGAATTAATCCCATGGGATCTTAGTTAAATCTGAATTAATTAGTATAATTCCTAGGAAAAGTGGGGGGTTTGTGTTATTTCTTTTTTCTCTTTTAAAAGCTGCAGTATTGTGTTAGGATGTGACAATTTTCAGCAGAGGTTGAGGTCTCTATAGATCCAAGAAGGGAGGAAGCAATATCATGACAGACATTTATGCAAAACATGAAATACCACTGTACTGTAAAGGATTACTGAGTTACAGAAATTCTCTGGAGGTGCCATTTCCTCAGATGTTGTTTAGCAATGCCTGTGAATGTTTATAGACCAGGAACAGGAGGGGTGACAGCAATAACCTGTGATATTTCCTTAACCCTCAACAGACATGCAAGACAGGCAGAAGGGGGAAATAATTTGGTCCAAAACCAGAAAATATTGACTCAGGGAGAATAGTTTATTCTTCCTAGTTTATTCAACAGTGTGCTCTCGCTTCCTTCACATTCCTATTCACTGTTTGAATAGAACATTTTTTTTCTTGTAGTATTTATTATGCAATACTATTTGCAGAGTAGGGATAGAGGGTGCTATCCCAGGGAAGCCTGCAGGGGAAGGAAGGGTGGAGCTCTGGCCTTACCTTTACAGTAAGACAGTGTGAGACCACGCTCAGCTGAGACAGTTCTAAAAGAATTAGCTTCCTTTAAAGGAAGGAGTGTGGATATCCATGTGGACTAATTTCTTCTGCTTCTGGCTCAGATCTCGCTGAGGCAAGTCTACACAGTGCAAATCAAGTTGTTTGCTGTTCTGTTCTCCTGCTGAAGAACTTGCAAAACGAAAAAAAAAAAGAAAATAAAGCTCAAGTGCTAGTTGAGAGCCTTGTATATATTATTCTTGACAGAAGGAGAGATTTTAGAATTTAGATATACTTGCTGTAACAATTTCCAGCCTGGTAGAAATAATGGAGGATCTCATTGATTTTGGAGGACTTAATTATAAGAAAGTTGAATTCAGTTCCTCAAAATGTAACATTTATAAAGTTGCTGATTATTGTCAACTGCCCACACAATGCAGATTCCTGTAAGTGCTGCTCTTGTTCCACATGCAGCTTTTTGACCTCTTGTTCTGTAAACTGAACTCAAATTGAAGGTTATTCCACCTTTGAATACAGTCCCACTGTTTTTTTTTTTTAAATATATTTTTAAGGTAGTGGACACATTGGAAGACATTAATTAAGCACATAAATATTTGCAGTGCATTTTTCAGAGCCAACATTATTTAGTTCCTAAAGAACTAGTTTCAATATCACATAAACCCAATTGTTTGCTTTTGGTTTGGGTTTTTTTTAGTTTCAGTTTGATTTTTGTCTTTAATCTCAGCAGAGTTAAGTTGGCAATTACATTCTGCTCTTCTTGGCTGAGTCTTCTTTACTGACCTCAAGCTAAGGACAAAATGTGACTGTGTCAGGCTACTCCAAGCATGTGATTCAGTGTCAATTAAAGAGTGGATGCCAGAGGTCCATATCTATCCCTTCTGCCTCTTGGTGACAGAGAGGGCTCGGCCGTCAAATCCTGCACTTCCTTACAGATGTGGTATCCTTGGGCTCCCCCAGCAGGGACAGAAGGCACGTATTTGGAGCTAGGCTGGAACAGGTGGAGTTGTAAAGTGTCCAGGGCACCAGGGTAACGAGTCACGCTGCCCCTTGCACCCTTTTGCCTACTGGGAAGATGAGTGGTATGTGCAAGGGTGCCTGTGCCTGCACAAGTGGATAAACTCCGTGCAGGGAGCCAGCACAAACAGATTGTGACCTTGGCTGCCTCTATAGGTCATCTGCAGCACCCTTTGTGTGCTGGAAACCTTTCTGTAGATCCCGAGGAGGTCAGGATTGCAGTGACCCATTCTGTGTTCTGTCTCCTACATTTGTTTTGGCACACGCCAGACAGTACATGACAATACCCTGTCACCATTTGGCAGGAACTATTTTATTGTGAAGCCATGACTGCAGTGATGCAATGAATGTTTCGCAGGGTATGTTTTACTTCTGACCTGGTATTAGACAATAGTTTTCCCTGAATGACATTTTATATTTAGAATCACTCTCACAGTGTTCAAACCTCGAGTACTCATTGTTGCAGTTGCTGTCTTTCTGGTGGACAATAAATAAATAAAATAAATTCACATTTTGAAGACAGCTAATACTAAGTCCTTTGAAAAGCAGTTATTAAGCCAGTAAGTCTTTACCAGAGTCATAGAATCACACAATGGTATAGGTTGGAAGGGATGTCAAAGATAATTCCCCTGCCAATGACCAGGGACACCATTCACTACACCAGGTTGCTCAAAGCCCTATTATTCAAATCAAAATGGGGAAATCAGAAAAAAACACCCTACAAGAATTTTGTATAGATAAAAGTAAATGTTCTTGGGAATTAAAATGAATAATTTAGAGAATAGAAATACTCATTTGTGGTGTAGTGGCTACTCCATGCTTCAAAATCCTTAACTGAGATACTTGGTCTTCTAGCTTCCATAAAAAATTATGGCAACTTAATGCAAAATTTACTTCTGAAACTATACACTGCATTGAAAGGACACATTAAATATGAGTTAGCTTTCTATTGTTTTCATAGCAACTGTATTTTGCAAGGGTTTTGTTTTTTGGTTTTTTTTTAATCAAATGAGCTAATCTAATTAGTGCTCCATAAGATGATGATGGGGCCAATTCTCATAGGCTCATTCTATACATTAGCCTTAAGTTAGCACAGGAAAGGCAACTGCTGCTCATAAACGACATCTTTTCACATCTTTTTTTTTTTTTTTTTTTGCACTGCACAGTGGATATTTCCAAAAATAGGCTTTTGTGAAATTGCTGTGTACGATAATAAGATTGTATATTGCACTAAATACTGATATTTGATACTTTTGCCTCTACATCCTAGTTGGAAGTAGAAAATTTAGTGATGTACACTCCAGGCTCTGGTTTTCTTATCTGGTGAAGATATTAAAACCAAGAAGCAGCAGTGGAACTGCATGAAGACCCTGAGACTGTTGCTACAATGGGTTTAAATTCTGTTAATCCTGCACAAACCTGAGCTCTTGCATCATGCAGAACTAAAGCAAGGGAATAGAATATAAAGTTTCAAGTGGGAGGTGTCATATGTCTATAGGGAGTACAGAAGGACAGTTTTTATTAAAGCATACTGTCAAATATATGTTCTGCTAAGGAAAATACATACTTAGTAAAGAAAATATATGCCATCTTTTTGGTTTTCTGTTTCAGTTTAGTGATGGCATACTGAATTACTGTGCAACACCCTCAGATAGGAACTGAGAATTCAGCACCGATTATTATGAAGTGACCTAGTTATCTAGTCATTTGCTCTAGCTAATTAGATGCCCTCAGGAGCTGTACATTGTCTATGAACATCAAAGGGTTTTTATGTATTATCTCTATGAAACCTCTTGTGAAAATGTAATGTCCGTGGCATTTTTTTTTTACAGACACAGAGGTGAGCCTAGAGCAGCTAAATTACAGGCCAATGGTCATGTAGGAAGTGCTTAGCAGAGCAGAGGTAAAGCACAGCTCTCTCTGAGGTCCAAAGGCATTGCTTTCCTTGGCTACTGCCTTTCTCAGGAATCAGTAACTGCATTCCTGTTGCCCTCAGAGAGGACAGGACTGAATAAGCTGGTGATAACTGGCAGAGGCAGGATTTCACAGGGTAAGTAGATCTGGCCTCACACAGATTCTAAAGGATGATGTTTTTACCACTACCATCCTGATCCTGACCATGCAGTTTCTGCTTGTTGTGCAAGGGGTCTGGTTTTTACTGGATCCTTTATTGAGTCCTCTGAGCTCATTAATATGGCAGAAAACATACCCAGACAAAATAAAAGTGGATTGTTCTCTGCCAAGAAGCTGAATTGACTCACTTGCTGTAATGAGTGCCAGAGCTGGTGGAAAAGCAGAGCTTACCACAGCAAGGAGCATGGGAAAGGTTAAGAATAAGTAGGAGATGATGTGGAGGAGACTGGGGACAGCATGAAATATTCAGCAGCTGCAACCTCTTAGATTGTCTCAGCTGCTGACAGACCTTCAGCCTCCATATCATCAAATCAAATGTTAGCCATCTATTAGGAAATTCTGGAGATGTTAATGGCTGCATTATTATCATGAAGACTAGACTGTACTGTCTGCTTTTGAAAACAACCTTAATACAGTGATGTTTTCAATTTTACATCACAAAACAAGTGTATCTCTCATAAAACCGATGGGACAGTTCAGCTACACTGAGGTCTTCTGGAGATTCTTTATGCTCCACTTATACCAGAAGGCAAAATGGTATTAGTTACCTGCAGGTGGAGTTCTGGGGAACTCACAGGTAGTGTACAGACAGCTGCTGAGAGAGGTGTGTTTGCTTGGCCCTGGGAAGAGAAAACCTAGAGGACATCTCATTGCTGCCTATAACTTTACCTAGTGGGAGAGTATAGAGGAGATGGATCTCCTGGAATATCTTGTTGAGCATCTTGTTCTATGTAAATCACCCACTTTTTGTATGCTTTTGTTATTAATGCTGTTTTAACGTTCATTTTCTTATCTCATTGCTGTTCCCAGTAAATCTTAACCTGTATCTCTGCCTTTTGTCTCTCTTGCTGGAGTGGGGGAGGGGAATGTCTTGTTGTCTTTACAGTGGGAATACTTAATTGAGGAATAGTATTCCTAACCCATGACAGCTGGAAAATACACCTCACCAAGAACACTGAAATGAACACCAGTCTTGCCGAGCTTCATAAAAGATGCCTTGCTGTGTTTTATTGAGAATTGAATTGCATTTGAAATGAATCTGAGAGATGTTACATATATTTCTTTCCGTGGTTGCCAAAGCAGAACCTCAAAGCTGTGCTCATGGAGAAAGAAAGTAACAACCCTGGTCTAGAAAGAAGAAACTCTCAGATGTAATCCACTAAAATAAACTCCCAGCAAAACACAGAGAGGAAGATAACTGAGCTATCAATGAAACTGCTCAGGAGAAAAAGGCTCTTTAGTCATGGAGGTTATGTGAGTTTGTGAGGTAAACTCAAAAGTATCCTGGGAAAAGTATGAGAAAGCTGTGACATATCTAGTGGACTGATCTTCAAAGACTGAATTTGACATTTTGATGATTTATTGTTTGCTTTCTGAGCATCTGCATATTTTAAGCAGCAGATCTAAGAATGCACTTTCCTGGTGCACTGGTGGAGGAGCATGACACACAAAAAGAAGACGCTTTTCTAAAACAGTGATCAGTTCAACTCTTCTTGCTCCAGTCCTGGAAGGTGAGGATGAACTGCTGACCTTACTGTCCTGATCCAGCAAAGACCCTAGGCCTGTGTCAGTCCTGGAAAGCCAGGGTAATGCTGGGCTTAACACCTGCCTCTGTCAGACCCAGCTGGTTTACAGCCAAACCTGCTGGGCAGGATGCTGGAACAGAGGCGAAGATAGGGTGTCTTTCCCTGGGATGACCGTAAGGTAACACTTCAGTGGGAGCATTGCAGGCAAGCTGAGTGCTCAGGTTTGCAATCTGGATTCTAAAGCACAGACAAGCAGCAGGAAGTATTTCTTACAGGCTTATATTTGCAGATGGCTCCATCTCTGCTATCACTTATGGCTATTTCAATAGGTTATTGTGGAGTTCTATACATGGTCAAATTATGTTGAATTTTTACATTGTCAGAATGGTTTCCCAACAGCAGGTTCCAGTTTTTCTTTCATGTACCTCAAAACATAGTTTCCTGCCCAGGTTTCCTGAGGTGAGTTCCTGATAACTGCTGCTCAGGGCCTTTGACATTTCAATCTACCTATCAGTGGTTTGCTATAGAATGTGTGTCAGCCTTCATATTGCAGCTCCTTGTTATCAACTTCTAATTGCGGTAATGCTCTTTGGTCCATTATCAGAAGAGCGTATTCATAGCATTTGGTTCTTTCCAGGTTACAGTGCTCTTCTGCAGGAACAGAAGCTTCTTAGGGGCAGAGTGAGAGCTGGGGTGGAAACTGTTCCAGCTGCTTTATTTCTGCGTCATTCCTGTGAGTACATTAACTTCTAGCAGCTGCTTTGATTCTTCTATGCAGTTTAATAAGATTCTAATGAATACAAAAGAATTATTTGTCCATATATACTCCTTATTGAGGATATTAGGACAAAATATAATAGGGGCATAGATAAAATCATAAGGCTACACATTCAGGTGAAGAATGTCAGTGTAGCATTGGTAAAATTAATCTATTTTTTACAGAAGTATAAAAATTACCTTTCTAACAACATAAGTTTCCTGTTATTCCAAGATAAATTTATATCTGGCTGTTCATTCTGTATGAAATTATATTTTTGGTAAAATAATAAAAGGAAATTAAATTACTAACTGAAGCCTCTTTTATACATTTGTTTCTACAGAGACTCGGCCTGAGGCAACACACTGCTCAGCGTTTCATATGCTATGTATGTAGTTCATTCTTTCTGCTCTGTGGAGAAAGAATTATCCAGCTAACGAGCAAGACACTGCACAGCAAGTGCACCACAGCTAAATGCTTCAAAAATACTTTAGGAAAATTCTTGCTCCCCCTGCAGTCAAAGGAAGCTTTTGCAGTGAATTTAAGAAGGCAAGGAGATGTGCCTGTCTCCTGTGGATGCCCTAAAATGGGCTTGGTGTGTGTGTTTGCTTGCCTTTAGCACTGCTCACTTAAGAAAGAAACAATACTAAAATTTTAACATTTTAATGTATAAAAATGAGTGTCTTTCTGTTATCTTTGCTTACTGTTTCATTTGCTATACTTTTGTAAGCAACATGAAAACAGTGAGTGAACAGAAAAGACCTATATCCATGGTGTATTTTCTACAGACTTCTCAGATAATGGAGCATGTAAGTCTGCTAAAACAAAAGAGAACTGAGGGTATTAGAAATCTTGGAGGCATATGAAACATAGGGAAATACAGTTCTATTTATTCACAATAAATGCATGATGTGAACTTTGAAAATAAATGGTATGTACACTAAATAATTATAATTAATATGCATAGATATAGATATAGATATGGATATAGATATAGATATAGATATATATCCTCCAAATACCTCCTCCCCCAAAAGCAAAATAAAGAACAAAAATGGCTTACCTTTGTTCCTAGACCAAAGCATGGAAAAGCAATTTCTAATGCTGAAAGTTTAACAAACTTTTCATCATACACAGACACAGACACATGAGATTCCACCATCACTTTATTATAACTGTAACTATTATAATCACTTCAGGTTGCCTCAGTAGGATGCCATGCACTGATCTATTTCTGGAGCACTAAAATTCCAAATTCAGGAGAGGTTTTGTGCCTAACCTTTTTTAATGCTTTGAAAATACTATGAGATGTACAAATGTATTTTTTGATCCCCTAAATGCTTTTGAAAAACTGGATCAAGACTTTTTATGGTACAGATAAAAAATGCCCACAGTCCTCTCAATGAGGTTACTTGAATAATGTTTAATTTGTAAATTCTCCTGTGAGTTATACAATATGTTTTCAAGGAAATTAGTCAATGGATTTTCCTTTCATGTTCATCCACTTTATTGGTCACTCATGAATATATGAATATACATGCCAATTTTTTTATTTGTAATGAGATTTACAAAAGTGACAAGAGAGCAGGTTCAGTAAATTAACTGACTTGATGAATTCTGTGCTTTTTTCTCCAATAAAAAATTATGTGAACAAAGTTATTCATTTTTTTTTCCAATTAAATATTAAGGGACTCATACTAAAATTTCCATACATTGTAAGGTCACCTGGCCCTAGCTGTAGCTGTATCCAGGGGATGCAGTAAATGAAAATTGCTCAGCTCTAGACTTGTGTATCTCAAACACTGAACATTCTGATGTCAGCCTAAAGTCCTTTAACAGTTACTTTGGAGCAGCAGGTCCTGACTCAGATGCTCTTGGGACACCTAGTGCTTGGAAGTAGATGGATTTATTTCAATGAAAAACAATCTAAAATGTAAAATCTAAAACGTAAGAGAACTGCAAAACACATGCTGCATTTTCAAGTTACTTTTTGTCAAGTAGATCCCAGCATAGCAAACCTGAATTCTCTCTGAACACAAAGGCTCTCAGCCCTGAGCCTTGGGAGTGGGATTTAATCCACCAGGAGCCAGGAGTAATGTCCCACACTGCTCCAGGAGCTCGGGGACAGGCTGGGATATCTGGCTCATGTCAGAAGCCTCAAAAATTTCTTCTCCTTCTCCTCCTTCTCCTTCTCCTCCTTCTCCTCCATCGTCTCCTTCATCATCTTTGTTTTCTTTTCTTCCCCCTAGCCCAGCCTCATTTGGTCATCCCAATTCTTGGTGGTGGCTCTTTTGGTCTCCATCCCTGGGATCAGACAGGCCCTGAAGAGGGGAGCACATAGCCTCAGACTGTGTTTGGCAGCTGTGCAAAGGCTCATCTCTCACCTTTAATCCTCCTGGCAGCTCAACAATAACTCACCCTGGGACAGCCTGTTGAAACTTTCCAGAAATTTTCTGATGCCTCACACTGGTTCCATTCATTAAATCTTTTGTCCAGGAAACTAAATGGAAAGGTGTTCCAGGAAATTAAATTATTTCCTATTCAGCTTTCAGCTTCACAACCTTTTACTAAGGGCAGGAAGGGTTTTGAGTGGAATGTACAGAGACCTGCAGCTAAGCATTAGCCAAACCCAAAATCCTGCATCTAAACATCCTGGAGGGTGTGGAAGTTAAAGAGCATTCACATTGGCAAACTGTGCACCAAACAGGCGCCTCATTCCTCAGAAGAAGGGAATTTCTACTGTCATTTTCTAAGGAAAATATTCTGTAGAGCATTATTCAGCAGGACTAATTCCAGTGCACTTAAAAGATTCTGCCCTGAAGTGGGTTTAAGCATTTCCTTGGCATGTGAAATAAATTAATTGGAATCCTAACAGAGCTTAGAACTGGAAACCTTCTATCTCTGCTCACAGACTTTCTGTGGCTAAAATTATGACACAAGATATTCCACTCTCCTCTAATAAAATCTGGAAATCTGGGATATTTTTAAGTGGCTGCCAAGCCTTCCACATAATTATTGCTATGAGGCCATATCTGATCATTAATTCCATTATATTTTTTTCATTTTTTTTTTACATGAGAGGAAACTTTTCACTGTAAAATCGATGGTGCAGCGTTTTCCACTGCTGCTGGAAAACCCAGTCGGGGCCTCCTGTGACTTCTCTGTTGGTGTTCAGCTAAAGACATCGACCCAAAATTTCTTCAGCAGGCTTGATATATCTAAGGATAACCCAGCAAGTGAAGCCTGGATGGAATGCCTTGATACTTTGATTTCTTGTAATGTTTGATACTGATTTTAGACACCAGAGGTCAGACACTGCTGCTGATCAGCAAAGGAAATGGGAACAACTCAAGCAAATAATAGGAAATGAGCCTTCAAGAAAGGAGCTTTCCTTTCAATGTGATCATATTTATGGGTTTTATCTAGCTTTTTCTCCCCCCTTTCCTGAGAGCTGACTTCAGAAAAAAATGCTGCTCTTTTTGGAGTTCCTCCTGGTAGGAAAAATAAGCCAAGAAGAAATGTCCAATTTTTAAAAATTCATTCTGGTTTTGTCCCTTACCTTTTCCATTTCACAGTTTCTAATAAGCTGCTCATCCTCTTCACCTGGAGACTTGATTTAATAAACCATTAAAAATTAAAGCAGCTCTTCCAATTATTTTCCCTGCTGTGATCAAAATGCAGTTTGAAAGGCTTCTCTGTTTTGCAGCAAGAGGGAGTGTGTGTCACAGACTTCCTCTCTGCTCCTGTGCTGCAAGTGCAACATGAGCAAACTACGGTTGAAACGAGGAATTTGCTGCCTGAACAAGCCTGGAACATGACACAGCACCTTGGCTGGCAGCAGTGCCCTGACCTTGAGCAGACCATGGGGGGACACAGACCCCAGAGCCCCCGACCCAGGAAAGCTTCCTGCAGCTGGGAATTTGGTCTGGGTGTCTGTCAGAGGTGGCATCTGGGCTGGCTGTGACACAGGAGGATTTTTGTAGCAGTGCTGTGCTTCAGCACTCTGGCATTCAGAGCCAGGCAAAAGCTGCAGCAGGAAGGAGGGGAAAATAGTACCAAATCCCTCTGCCATCTCCACTCTGCCTGAATCCAAGGAGATTTTCCTCCTTTCCTTCCTCTCCCTGGACACCAAGCTTCCTCACCCATTGGCTTGAGAGGCACATACAGCATCTGGCAAGCTTTACATTTATTCTGAAATGATTAGGCAGAAATCCAGGCAGGTGTATGTTCAGTACTCCTTGGAGTGGAGCTCTGCTTAAGTTTGTTCAGCTGATGAGGGTGACTGGGCTCTAGGATGAAAAAGTGCCCTTGATGACCCCTTAATCCACTTTTTTTTCTAGTGGCAAAGATCTCCAATTTGATCTTTTTGACTAAGAAGCAAAAGGGACAGAATAGTAAATGTTCCCCCTGGGAAACTGGCAGGATTTGATAGAAGCAGTGTGCTTATTATGAAGCCAGTTCAGAGTAAATTCACATGTTGGATGTGTTTTGGCTGGCATAGATCTGCACTGTAGCTGGAATTATCTACATGAACAAACAGGCAGCAGTCAGGAGCTGAGTTTATTTTGGTTTTTCTAAGTGCAGCCAGCAATGGAATAGTCCTGTGTCGTGCAGAATTAAAACCCTGTTACAGAACAAGGCTGAGATTTCTGATTTATTTACCATATCACTCTTAAATGCACCACAGTCTGTGCATTTCCCTCCCTGCTGCTCAGTACTGTGAAGAAAAATGGTGATAATCTCTCTGCTTATGAAAAGGAGAATGAGAAAGTTCCGGGAGCTCCTCCCCATTATCTGGCACATCTAAATGCTGGTTCCCAGCCCTGTAGTATCAGGATAATTGCCTGCTCTGCTTTAGCATTTTGCTTGCACTGTCAGGAATACAAAGTGTTCTCCTCCACATGAAAGCAGGATGCTATTTCCGTGTTTTTCAAAGCCTTGCTAGCTGGAGAATGAGGCCATCTTTGATCTTGAATTTGCCACATCTGCTCCCTGGAAGGCTGCAAAGTTGTTTAGAAGCAATCCTCAGCATCTCACTATAGTTTTACCACTGGTGACTATGGGGGGGGGGAAAAAAGCATCTAAAGCATTGTGCAAATTCAGTTTGTATTTTTGGGAGCTGTGGGAGTGAGTGTGCTAAATAAAGGTCCAGGAAGAATTCAATAAGGCAGCTCAGGTCTCCTGATACTGCTGGCTTGTAATGGCTGAAGCCTGAAAGGCTGGGGATGCAATGGCACTGAGGGAAAATACCTTTAGTTTGCTTGGCAAGGCTCAGGATTTTCCTCTCCAGGATCAGGCAGGCACCACATTGCCCAACTATTGAAAATGCAGGTCCAGCAACGAGGGAAGAGAATGATACATCTAACTCCATGTTCTCATAAGGCTAATTTATTACTTTATAATACTATATTATATTAAAAAATACTATACTATACTAAAGAATAGAGAAAAGGTACGTACTGAATGCTAAAAAGATAATAATGAAAACTCGTGACTCTCTGCAGAGTCCTGACACAGCTTGGCAATGATTGGCCAATGAGTCAAAACAACCCACACCAGAATCCAATGGAACAATGACCTGTGGGTAAACAACCTCCAAACACATTCCACAACACAGGAGAAGCAAATGAGATAAGAATTGTTTTCCTTTTCTCTGAGGCGTCTCTCGCTGCCTTTCAGCTTCCCAGGAGAAAAAACCTGGGCAAAGGAATCATGTTCAGGGAATGTGAATGCCACACCCAACCACAACTTCTCCAGATGCCCAAGGGACCCAGTTTAGTAAGAAATGCTTCAGTTGATGCTGAGGTAGCTGTTATGAGATCCAAGGAATGGGTTTGACCAATGACTTTACCCTCTGGACAAAGGACAGTGAGGGTCTGGGGAGCACCAAATGAGATTTTGCAGGATTCCTTCCAAGGAAATGTAAACACTTCCACACACACAGTGGAATGACACACAGCTTTCATGTGCGCAACCCAGCAGTGCAGCAAAAAGAGAACTAATAAATGAGTATGCAGAATAATTTTGGCAACACTGCAAAAACTGCTGCCTGACTCCAGTGAGGTGGAGGGGTCCTTGGGTTGAAAATTTTACTAAATGGCTTCCTGAGTTTCCTTCTGGCCCCTCTTTCTGCTGGTCTCACACCAGAGAGCGACACAGCAATGACAAGGAATGTTTCTCACATAGGCCCAGTGACTGGAAAATGCCAGATGAATTCTGAGTTAATCACTCAACACTCGACAGCCATGACCAATTACCATCAGAACCTGTCCCTATAGATCACACCCTAATTTAACAATAAATTGCATTAACCTCATCCATCTATTTGCAGTGATTTCCAGAAAACATTGCTATCCATAAAGGAATCCTCCTGTGGGTTAGGTAATTACCCTGGAGAGCCAGCTTTCACTCCTCAGCAGCAGGAGCAAATAGCATTTCTAATGAGCTGGGTATAAATAACAAGTTGGATGCTGTCAAGCATCAATATTTACTCTGCATTGGATAGAGCTGCTAACTGAATTAGGCCCTTTGCAGTGAGGGGCTGGGTTTGCATGCAATTATCATCATGACGTTCTCACTTGATGCCTAATTAGCTCTCTCAGCACACTATAAATAGAAAATGCACATCCAGAGAAGTGGCACTGAGTGGTGCCTGTCAGTTTTCTCACATCTTTCCTGGACCACCTATGAGAATATAAAACTGAGGGTCTCCTCACATTGTTTTTACACAAAAGATGAGCAAATTTTTATCCCAGGCTGGCTGACTTCTCTTTAAGGGCAAATTTCTGTAGCAGCATGATATATGCTTGCTTAATTGAGGTAGAAGAAAGATTCAGAATTTATATACAAATATCAGGACAAGGGATTTTGTACCTCTACTGCACAATGACTGTTTTCTGTGAAAGTAAAGAAAGCTGATCAAGCATTGCAATGGTAATTGCACTAGAAATTTTAACATTTTGGTAGTTTTACTTGAAAGCAGACAAAAATATCAGATTCCTCACAAAGCAGTAGTTCTGTAGAGAACAAAGTCCAGAAAATAGTTTCATTTTGACTTTAATAACTTATGTAGCAATTATCAATACAACATATCTATTTTAATAATTTGACATAAATATTGACCACACACAGTGCTAAAATATCTTTCAAATTATTTATTTTCACAGTTTTTTAAATATATTTTCAAATATTTTGACGCAAGGTGTTATTTTTCAGGGAATTTTAAACCCATTTATTCTGATATTAAATGTAGCCCTTGTTTTGAGTACAAGCTTGTGTGTAATGTGATATTCCAGCATGCAGGAAAATAAATCTAGCAATTTTGCACATTAGTAAAAGAGTGTTTCCAAAGCTAGAGAGCACTGTACAGTGTAATGTGTGCTTGAAAAACAGCATATGCTCATGAAATCAAAACCTTGCCCAAAATGCAGGACTGCATGGGGACGTAGTTAAGATTACACAGCAAGATTTTAGCATTTCCAAACTGAAGCTTTTTCCGCTGGTTTTAGACAGGAGGTTTGGGGGGGTTTTAGCTATTTCTCTATGATAACTTTGTATTATTATGTATTATGTAGATAACTGCTGTAATTAGAGAAATAGATATTCTGCAGTGCCAGAGATAGGTCTGAGCTGCTGAGGGCAGGGCAAGGGACAAGGACTCTGTGAGGGGAGCTGTCTGCTCACACATCGTGGCACTTGCTGGCCATGGGTCACATCAGGCAGAGCAAACTGCTCATTTACCCTCCACTTCATTAAATTCACAGCTCTGCTCTGGATGTCCATTAAACTGTCCACATGTGCATTATTTATAACACTTTGGCATGGGTTGTGTGTTCGAAGCTGGCCATTTATTATAAAGTGTTGTTTGGCAATTTCTGTGACCACGGACAAGATATTTTCACGTGTGCATTTGGATTCAAACTGAAAGGGGAAATTTAGGTTGGATCTAGGGAAGAAGTTCTTTACTGTGAGGGTAGTGAGGCCTTGACACAGGTTTCTCAGAGGATATCCCATCCCTGGCCAGGATGGATGAAGCTCTGAGGAACCTGGTCTAGGGGAAGGTGTCTCTGCTCATGGCAGGGGTTTGGAAGATATTTAAGTTCCCTTCCAATCCAAAGCATTCTTGGGTTCATTCTATGATTTTATACGGGCTGGAGGGAATACTTCACCATCAGAGGCAGGTTCTGCTTTTGGGACCCTCTGAAGAAGAGTTTCCCCCCTCTTAAGGATGGGGTCACACCCCCCCAAACCTTCTCCCTGGCATGGGCAGCATGGAGGCTGCTCCCTAACACAGAGTGTCCATCTCAGCCCATGGGGGCACAGCCACCAAAGCAGCACACTCCCCTTTTCTTCTTAACTCCTCTGTTACACTGAGATGATGGAATATCTGCCCTGGGCCACTCTAACACACTTTGCTTCTCCAGTTCCAGGTCCTCCTGCTGGAGTTAAAGCAGCTGCTGCCTCGGCCTCCACGGTTTTTGTGTCCTGGCTGCCTCCCCTGAAGCTGAACGGCATCATCCGGAAATACACCGTGTTCTGCTCCCACCCCTACCCCACAGTAAGTGCCACAGCCCCTCTCTGCAGGGCTGACACACAGCATTTGCAGATACAGTCCTTGATCTTCTCCCTGCTGCTTCCTCTCCTGCCCTTTGCTTCCTGAGCAAGGCCAAAGGGAGATCCTGGAGCTACAGAGAGAAGTGAGAGTGGAGTTTGGTTTATCCTGCCTATCAAAATTTTGTTTAAAACCTATTGCAGAGCACTAGCTCACAAGTAATTTCAAAATAGACAGTTGAAATGAAGTATTTTTTCAAGGTTTGGTTAGTTTAGAATGTAACAAGTTACATTTTCCAGGACCAGCTGCAGGAGCCCTGTTGCAGCTGGAGGCGTGTATTCATTTACCCTGCTTCCATCTAAGTTCCTGCCTTTTTGCCTTGAGTATTCATGTGTGAAAGAACATAATGACTTACAAACAAACATATTTGCTTGTGAATAGGCTTATTTATGCCTGGAATATTTGCTCAATCTAGCTCTATGTGCTTTTACTTGCTGAGAAAGTGGCAGGAGGGAATTTGAATGGAGTATCAGGTTATCTTTCTTCCTGTCTGAATCACAAAGAAATTCAGCAATCTTTAAGCACAAGGGCCAATTGCTCTCTATAATGACCCATGTATATTTATTTTCATGTGGATTGAAAAGAATACTTATTTATTTCATATCTGAGGTTTGGATTTAGGTTACATCCAAGGTCTGGATTTCAGTTTTAAGCAGGACTTCCCACCAAAGGTAAAAAATGCAATCTTAGTTTGATAGGCAAGGAAAATATTGTTCCAGAAATTTCCAAAAGTGCTTCAGGCATGTGGAAATTTCCCTGTCCCCCAAGGCAGGGGGTTTGAACAGGGTGCTCTTTTAGATCCTTTCCAACCCAAACCATTGTGTGATTCTCTGATTTATGTTTTGGGATTACTGTCTCCTAAATCCATTAATATCATAATTGCAGCAAACCAAACCATCTTTAGCACACCTTTAAATGTAAAGTAGCTGGAGATTTTCCATCACAGTTCATACATTTCTATGGCACTCAGTGGGTTAAAGAGGTCAGAGTTTACAGGACAGCTCTGAGTGGGGATCAGGAACTTCTCTGGGGTCTAGGAGAGAACACCAGATGGTGCTGCTGCCTTCTCCACATACTTTCCATGCACAAAGCTGCAGTGCTGCTTCCTGGGGCTTTGCTAGCAACCTTTTTTCCTATATTTACATCCCCAAGAAAATAAACATCCTCAGCTAAAAATATTCTCTACCATGTGAGTCTCTCACAGACAAAACTTCCCATTTTGTGGTTACCTTTTGGAGCACCTCAGAGATGGACAATGACAAGAACATTTGCTTTTTTTTTGCTGCTCTTGGCCTGAACAGAATCTTACTGCTGTATTTTTGTGGTGTTCATTATGCAGGGGTGTATATGAACCATCATGGAACCATAACTTAGCCCCAGGCAGAAGCACATGGAGGTGTTTGTGCTTTTTATTAATTGCTGATGTGTACATAGATAGTTCTGAAAGGTGCCCCTGCCCCCAGGACAGATGATCTTTAATGTCCCTTCCAGCCCAAACCATTCTGTGATTCCATGATCCTGCTGTTACCTTCATGCAGGTGTGTGTATAGAGAAATGCATATATGCACCCACAGATATATGCATAAATATGTTCAACATCTATCTATGAGTCCCTGTCCCAGTGCTCTGCAGATCAGAAGGAGCTGTGGCTTGCAGAGATCTTCTGTATCAGCCCTGTGTGCTGGGTGAGGCAGGAATCACACTGGGGGCTCAGTTTCCAGAAGCCAAGTTGGACATTTTTAAACAAATGCAAGCCCTCAGGACATATTTAATATAGGACACACTCTCTCAGCTTTATTTCTAACAAAGATGCTTTGTTATCTTTTATTCTGAAATGGATTGTGAGCTAAAAAGCTGTTTTATTCAGAGCTGCTTTGCAGTGAAACAAGCCTGCTGCAGAGCTGCTCAAATGCCAACACTGCTGTGCAGATACACTTAATATATCCAGGGAAGTTCTTGTTTGATTCACTGCTGGCAGAGACAAGTAGCTGACAGAGGGAGAGGCCCTAAATTAGGGTGAGGAGGAGAATAAATAAAAGACCTGTGTCTTTATCATCTCCTCTGCCACCATAAGTAGCAAGTGCTGTAGCTGCAGGTATGGAGCTCTAAAATCTTCATCCATCAGTCACAGCCCTGGCTGCAAAATAACTTTGCTAAAAGTCTGCTATTCAAGCAGAAAGGCAGACTCAGTTTTCAGTCATCAGTGAATAGAAAGAGAAAAGGACTGGGGTAAAGGTAAATTTATGGGGAGGCTGCATTCTTTGCAGATTGTATTTTATTGCTGACTTTAGACAGGTTAACAACAGTCCATGCAATAGACTTTAGACAGGTTAACAGTCCTTTACACAAGAGCACTGCTTTGGTGTTTAGGTAACCAACAGGAAAAATAATTAACTCTGTTGGTCGTATTGTGCATATTTTTATTACAAACATAACACTTATACAACCCTGACATATTATAAAATGAAGATTTGCTGCCTCCTGCACTGTTCAGTTTGCTTTGCAAAGGCAGAAGCTTTTAAAACTTCTGCTGCCTCTGTATAGAACAAAAAGCATTTCCTCTTTAAATATTTTGAGCCCTAAGGACAGTATTTGCCTGGGATGTTTCAAACCACAAATATGATTAATGTGTGAAAAATGGAAAAGGTTCTCCACTGCAGTCTGTTCTCTGGCCAAGATAAAGGGCAAGCAAGGATCCAATTTCGCACTGTTTAATTGTTGTGTCTATAGTATTCTACAGGCATAATTAGGCAAAACTTTCTCTTTTTTATTCTGAAAATGTAGGAAAAAATACAGAAATATGAGACTTCATGGATCCTCCGTTCTTCAATATAAGAAACAGAATATGCCAGAATTTAGGTTAGAAAAATTATCCTTTGTGCTAACTCATAGCCTACAATCTTGCTTCTTCCCACTTTCTACCACATCCTTGCCCAACTTTTGGTAGGATCTGGCTTATCCAGACCGCCTGTAATGGTCCCATGGTGGCCAGATTCCTTTAAAGAGAGGTGATTCCCATTGTACTGGCAGGATGCTCATGGCACTCCTCCTGCCCAGGTCTCAGGGAAGTGCTGTCACTGCTGTCCCACCCTGGCAGGGGGATTTCCCCCCGTGGTACCACCCACAGGGAACATAGTTTGAATCCTAGCACAGAAATTAAGCTGGTTCAGTTCCTGCTGAACTTAACTCCTTCCTCAGGAGGCTGCTTGAACTGTACATGTGCACTGCCAGGGCCTTTCAAGTGCAACAGAAAAGGAGATTTGGGGGTTTTCTGAAGAAAAAAGACCAAAAAACCTCCCTAAAAACAACCACCGACCTCTGGTTGCATTCAGGTCAGTACAATGCTTAAAGAAAAATCAATGGGATTAGATGAAATAAAATTTAGATGTCAGAAAGTGTCTGGAAAAAGTGGCTGTGACACACAGGTTAGCCAGCCTGGGAAACTTTGATCCCAGAACAGGTAAAAAGCTTCTCCTAAAGAAGCAGGAGAGTGCTAAAGGAAGGAGAAGGAAGATTAAGGATCAGGATTTCTTGATACAGGAAATGATGAGAAAGTGCCTGTGCACAAGGAGAGGGAATTTTTGATATGGGAAATTCCGATCAGCTGGGGAAAAGTATTACCATGAGATCCTGGTCAAATATTGAAGCTGGGGCCTAAATTGTGGAATCTCCACATGTGGAAATCTTCAAGACTTCACTTGACATGTCCCTGAGCAATTTGATGCAATTAAACTTGCTTTGGGAAGGGGCTTGGACTGGATGACCTCCAGAGGAACCTTCCAACTTCAATTCTATCATTATGAGGCAGTTTAAAACTGGGAAAGCTGGTCAAAATCTGTATAACACAAGGAAAACTAGACAGTGGTAGAGTTAATGTGCAACCCTTGGAGAAAAAGAGACACATTAAGTTGACACCAAGATGTCTCATAATTTAAAAGTCTCCTATAAAACTCATATGACATTTTAGGCCACTGGCAGGACTGTTTGTCTTTCCCATCTGAACATTTTCTATGCACAGTCTCCCAAACAAGTTCTGCTTTTAGCTCTCACTATCAGGAAATCAGAGAGTGGGAGTGAGGTCACCTTATTTCACATCTTAACTGAGTTCCACATGAGTGGAGGAAAGACAAGAACCAACTGACTGTGTCCTGAAAAGGAAAATCACTGAGAAAGGAGAATGGTCTCCATTTATTATCCTTTTATAGTGCACTTCTACTTACATGACTCCTTTCCATTAATCTCCAGGCTTTCTATGGAGGAAGCATAGAGTGATGCACAAATTAATGGCCTGCTTTGCTGGAAGCAGCAGGAAAATCCTGTTTAATGTGTTAGCTTCTATTAGTCAGTGACCCACCAGCAGATCAGCAAAACCCAAACAGCAGCAACAACCATAATGAGTACACTTTCCTAATCAACAAGTCAAAATAGACTTTGATATGTGTATTTCTGACTGGGTGATGCCATACTGTTTATTGACACCCAAATGATTTTGCTGGTCTGTATTTTCTCAGCTCTTTACCTCACTTTCTAGCACAAGGACCCAAAGATTGGCAAATATGACAAAAACTTGCAAAGCATACAGGTATATATTTAAAACCCTAGATTTCATATAAGAAGAACCAGTTTATTCTCTGGTCTTTAATCCTGACAGTAGATTTGAAATGTTGGTTGATGAAACTGTTGCTTAGCTGTGGGATTCTGCTAAGAGATGATTTGTCCCTCAAATCCCTTTGACTGAGGTCTCAAAAGACCAGAAGCCTGAGGACTGGAAGGAGAAGAAGTTCCAGAACTGTTGAATGAGATGAATGTAGTGAGAATATTCCTGCAAAAATCTCAGATGATGGTGTCATGCAAAACTGGATTATCTGGATGAGGAACCAGAGCACAAAGCAGACCCCAGTGCTGAAATAGGGGCAATGATTAGGAATTATCTCATAGTGCAAACCCTACAGTCAACCCCAGGTGCCTGTGTTGGAAGGAGTCTTTGAAAACTGTGACCTACATTTCTGGACTTCTCCAAAGGGTGTAGAAAGATCCGAAAGCTGAAAGCCCATCAAAGATTCATGTTGGCCTGGAAATATTTCGATGAAACAGTTGGATCTGGTGGTAGATGAAGAGGTGCAAAGCAGTGATGGAGAACAGGGAAATGATCTTTTATTTGGCCAAAGCCCAAGTCAATTTACGTGAAAACATGATCAATATTGGAAACTGACCAACATCTGAGGCAGGCAAATACTGATCCTTTTGCTTTGCTTATTTTACTGTGAGAAACATACTCTTAAGCCTGTTAAACTTCTATATTTGTTTCATTCTTTTGCTTTTATTTAAACCCACTAAGGGAAAATAAATTATGTGATTTAACCAGAATACACAGGAGTCTCTAGGGTTGCTGTGTGGAAGAAGATAGTAATTGCTGCTCTTGGTCTGTAATTGATAGACTCTAAGTGGAATTTAATTAATCTGACTTTAGTCACCTTGAATAGAGTCACAAATACTTATTCTGGGGTCATCAAGGATTTCCTTTCATTAAGGAAAGAAGCTAGATGTCTGTGATAAACTGGATAAATCTCCTTCTGAAAGTTTCCCTTCTCTTTGTTTAGTCTAGAGAAAGTATACATGCTTATCTTAAACCAGCTGATCTGCAACATAAACTAAATGTGGAAGTATATACAATTATCTTAACCTAGATCTTAAAGCTATTAGCTGTCATAAATTCCCATCATCCAGGTGTTTTCTACTCAATTCTTTCAGGCAGACACAAGTTTTGTCTTGATTTTGCATAGGATGTGTCTAAATTCTAACTATGGCTTTGCATCACACTTTCTGATCCTCATTTCCTCTCCAGATTAAAGACTTGGATAAAAGAAAACTTTGGAAAATAGAGTTGATGCAATTATAAGGCAGAAATTATTTGTTGTTAAATCCTGTAGATCTTTCAGTGATTAGAAGGATGCTGAAAGTTTCTTGGAAAAAGGAGAAGTAGCTGGCAGAAGTTGGCTAAGTAGATAAAGTTACTGTTGAACAGAAGTTTACTTAGAGTCAGCAAATTCTGTAAGGTTGAATTTTAAATATATGTTTATTGATTTGTGTTTTACAAGCAGTATTCATCACTGTATCTATATAGCACTTTTTACAGCATGAAGATATTTATGCTTATTAATTCCTCTGTGCTTTATTTAGCATAGAAATAGTGCATAATTTGGGGGTTATTTTAAAACCCTATATTGGACAGTATTTAAAATGTGTCTGTTTAATATACCACATGTTCTATTTTTAGCCTTTTTTTCATTGTTTCACATCTTTGGTGCCAGCTCCCAAACATAGTACATTCATTATTTTAATTGCTTTGTCAACTTTACATTTTTTACCTATCTTATTTTTGTCAGAGAGCAGGCCTCAGGAGGGATGTGACAGAGTATAAATTCATTCTGGAGATGTGCTGGTTTATATGTTTTTTAAAAGGTCTCCTTGTAAAGCCCTACCAAAACAAATTTGATATTGATTTTTTCATAAGCCTCCCTTCTTGTCTCACCCCGTCTCACACCCAGGGATATCAATACACTCTGACAAGAAGTCCTTGGTGTCCTGACCTTCCTGTGGTCACCAGCCCATGACACAATGGGCTGCTTCCCTGCTCAGGAGGCTCAGGGGCTCTCCAGGAGGTGCTCCAAAGGGACAGGCAGGTGGTGGATCCTAAGTGAGCTACCTGGAAGTCCAGACAGTCTGTTTTCTTCCAGCTGTAATAGCTGGAAATGAGAATTCAGGAGCAACTGAGGGAGCTCCAGATGCTTAGCCTGGAGAAAAGGAGGCTCAGGGGGGACTTTCTTGCTCTCCACAACTCCCTGGCAGGAGGGAAGAGCCAGGTGAGGGTCAGGCTCTGCTCTGAGGACAAGAGGAAATGGCCTCAAACTGCGCCAGGAAAGGCTCAGCTTGGACAGCAGCAGGAATTTCCTCATGGAAAGGCTGCTCAGGCCTTGGCAGGGGCTGCCCAGGGAGCTCTGCAGTGCCCATCCCTGCAGGAGTCCCCTGGAGGGGGCACTCAGAGCTCTGGTGACAAGGTGGCCATGGGGCACAGCTGGGACTCCGTGGGCTGGGAGGGCTTTTCCAGCCTCAGGGAATCTGGGATTTGATTTTAGATCTGTATTGATTGAGGTACTTCTGGTTTCCATGGATTCTGTGATTCCCAGCTTTGTTAATTTATGGCTTTAAACCAATCAGTTCAATTTAAAAGTGTATCTTGATCTCAGCACTGAGTTGCACCTGCCTGCCAAGCTCCAGTGCAGCACAAAACACACCATAAAGAAGTTTTCTTGGGTTTTTAGACAACTGGGGAGAAAAAAAAAAAAAAAACAAACAAAAAAAGTGTAATTGAAAGCACTTTGTAGATGAGCAATTTCCAAGTGCTGTGTTTTTATAATGAGCCCACACTGAAATTTCAGGATACATTTTGGTGGTGCTGGATGCTCATTAAACACCTCCTGTTTCAGCGGCAAGCCAGCCATGCTTAGAGACAAAACCTTACAAAGCTGCTTTTTTACTCATTTTTGTAATCACCCACCTAAGGCAGGTTACAGAACAAATGAAAATTAAGGTCTAGATGAGGACAGCAGGCAGGAATATATTCAGATTTTCTATGACTCAGCTCAGACTGGGAGCCTGAGCAGGAAGGGAAAGAAAGGAAAAGATTCCTGAAAAGGAATTTTCACTGTCCTGCCCACAGGTCTTTGAACACTGTTGGGTTTTTCACTTTCTAGAATCCCTCATTATGTGAAAATCTCAAAACAAAATAGGAATTTCTTCTCTGTCATAAATGTAGAGTCAACATAAAGGTACAAAAACCTACATGGAATGGTTTTTTCCTTTTAAACTTTACCAAAGTGAAAAATTGGTGTTTGTCCAATATTTAGAACAGACTCAACAAAAGAGAAATAAAACATTTTTAGAAATCAGTATTAACAAAGTAAACAAACTTCATTTCCTTGATCTTGTAGTTTCTGTCCCTGTAAGTTTTCAAGTTTTTATGTGCTAGGAAAACAAAAGTTAAGATGCTTTGATAAGGTCCTGCAGCCTAAAGGTAATATTTGAATTAAGCTTAAATCTTTTATATCTTCCCAAGATTAGGAAGCACAAAGGATGACTGAGCACTGAATAATCCACCCAACACTGAGTTGTGCAAGATTTTCTTAATCACTGGTTACCACCAGTTAATGATTGGTTTGTTGAGCCTTTTAAGAGCCTGGGAGCAGCAGCTGATGGTAATATTTTAGTAGGATTGGGGTTTTTCCTGAACACCATCCTGAGGCTGAAGATTGTGAAAAGCAAATGAAATAATTCTTTTAATAAAAAGACTCAGCACACATTTGTCAGGACAGGCTTTGCTAAAAGGCAATTTGAACATCCCTGTCAGGAAAGCTGGGCTGGGTGAGCTGGGCTGGATGTGGGAGAGTATTTCCAAAATATTCCCAAAACATTCCCATTATTTTGAGTTTTACAACCTTGTCCTGCAGGTTTTCATCATGGCACATCAGGTGTATTTATATAAAAATTAATTGTTTATTCTGACAAATGATTAGACAAATGGAACTCAATCAGAATAATTTACTACACAGCATAAAAACTAAATCTACTTTAACAAGACAGAACAGTGCAATTAAAACAATATTTAAAAAATTAGATTTAGGTAGAAAAAAGAAACAATGATTAAGTAGATGGCTTTGGAAGAACTTTAACTCCTTGCTGAATAAAAATCACCTTGCATGACAGAGCATCTCCTGCTCAGCTGCACCTTCATTTTCCACTTACAGCTCCACAATTGGGGAAACAGCCCAAGAGATCTGGCACAAAAGAGAGCTCTTGGAAAGGCAGAGTGGAAAGCACAGAGATGAAATAGGAATGGTTTCCCTGAAAAGTTCCTGCACAAAACCTTCATGTTGCCCTTATAGGTGCTGAAGTTTTAACTATTGAATGTGAAGGGAAGGGAGAAAAAAAAGAGAGAAAGAGAAAGAAAGAGAGGAAGGAAAATGAAAGGAAGAGGAGGAGGAAGAGGAATGAAGCGAAAGTGGAAAAGAAAAGGAATGAAGGGAAGGGATAAGGAAGAAAAGGAAAAGAAAAAGAAAAAATGAAGGAAAAAGGAAGGACAAGGACGAAGAGGAGGAGGAGGAGGATTTATTGCTTTCTGGACATTAGGCCAGTGCTTGACATAAAGCTGCCAACTGCCTCATCTGAAATGCTGACAAATTCCACAACTGGAGTGAATAATTTCATTAATCTGAGGTACTGAATGTTGGAAGACTTTTTTTTACACAAGGTTTGGTCAGTCAACGCAGTTTGAAAAGGCAGAACAAGGTCTCTGCTGTGGCTTCCCGGATTTCTCCTTGGCTCTTACTCATTTTCCCTCCATAATTAACACTGTTAAGACTCTTTCAAAATTCTGCTTTTCTACCCACAACTGTGAAGCTCAAGAGTTGCTGGCTTGTTATTTTGGTGAGGAGAGTTTGACACCCGATAACTTGAAGTGCTCAGGTTCTTGGGCTGATGAATGACATCAGC
>JAYDZK010000001.1:111571557-111592749 GCA_034509185.1 Euphonia xanthogaster
CAGGGGATGCAGGGACAGCACCCAGGGAATGGCTCCCAGTGCCAGAGGGCAGGGCTGGCTGGGATCTTGGGAATGAGAAATTGTTCCCTGGCAGGGTGGGCAGGGGCTGGGCTGGAATTCCCAGAGCAGCTGGGGCTGCCCCTGGATCCCTGGAAGTGTCCAGGTTGGACACTGGGGCTTGGAGCAGCCTGGGACAGTGGTCCATGGCAGGGGGTTGGAACTGGATGATCTTTAACCTTCCTTCCAACCCAGCCCTTCTAGGATTCTGTGATTATGGTGGATGGTATTGCTGATTTTGGACAGTTTGTCAATGTGGAGAAGCTGCAAACAGAGTTCTTCAGATCTGAAAAATCTGGAGCTTTTCCATTGTAGCATAAGTGCACCCTGCATGATGGACACCAGTGAGACCAAAGCTGAGATCCTAAAAGGGGGATGAGGAGTGTAAAGGACACCAGTGAAGGAAGATCATAAAAGAACGGGGAAAAGTCAAAGGTTTCAGGTGTTCCTCCTTTGCTGTCACCTGTGTATAATCAGTGTGTGGTGATGAAAAGAAAAAAGCAAACAAAAAATAAGCATCAAAATAAGTGCTCAAATAAGAACAAAAATTATTAGACATGGTGCAATCTTAATAGGTTGAGGCTCCAGGCACAAAAAGCACTAGAAGTTCTCTTTTGCCATGCCCTATGCATTTTAAAAAGAGGGAAATGTTCAAAGATGAACACCAAGATGGAAATATTCAAAGATGAACACAGATCAATTCAGGCTTTGCAGGTACCAATATTAATGACCTCAAGTTATGAGGAATTGCAGTGTGCAATTGCTCTCTGTGTGCCAAAAATTGAGAAGTATCAACTTGACCCACATGGACTTAAACTGATCCAGCTTACCAGAATTAATTCTGCTCCTCTGAAGCTTATATAACGTAATCCATGATGACAAATAAGTGAACTTAAAAATAACTTTTATGAAAAGGCAAGATGACTTAAAAGAAAAAATAATTAATTACTTCAATATAGACAGGTCAATCTAAAGAAGACTTTATTTCAAAGGACAGTAGAATGCATCCAGTGAGCCTTAGAGTTTGTAGTGATACTCCCATATAAAGTCTGCATTAGATGATGCTCAGGAAAAGCCTCTTACATGCACTTAGGCCTGTAAAAGTAATGAATAATCCATTTGTGGAGGGTTTGATGGGCACTCGGAATACTGATAGATAGCAATTTTATGAACTTTGGATGTAGCTAGGTTAGAAATTATTGTATCACATACAAAATTTCCTTTACAAATGCATCACAGGGCTTTTTAGGGAGCTGGGAGAAAGTGGTGATCAGTGCTGAGGGCAGTGGCTGCACAATGAGGAAGGATGGGCAGAGCTCAAAGCCTCAAAGCCCTTTTTCACCCCCCACTATATCTGTAGCAAACAGCACATCCCAGGGTTAGAAGCAGTTAAAGCCTGATTTTGCCTTAAGTTCCCAATGCAAAACCATCCTGTGGGCCATTATTTTGTAGTTGTTTGCTTCCTTTTTTTGCTCCTCTTACTGCACAGTAACTGTCCAAGTAATGATACCATCATGACAGCTAATAAGAGTTAACTTAGAATTGAATTATGTCAACTTAATTATAACCCCTTTAAGAACTCCTTTGAGAACAATGAGAATGTCTAGATAGGGGTTTGATGTGAAATGGATAGTCCAATTTAAATGAAAGCTTAATTCAAGTTAACATCTCTTTCTTTCTTTAGTGTCTTCATTTCTCAGAACAGATTGTTATTCTCTGTAATTAACTGACAGAAATAATAAAAAAAAATCCCCAACAAACAGAAAATAATCATGGCAATGAAAGTTCAGCCTCCACGTAAGCAAGCTGTGCTCCTGCCCCTCAAATTACTCTTCACTGGTGACTTGAAAGAAATGGGTTTAGTCTATCAAATATACTCAGAAGACAAAAAACCTTGCATGCACTTGTCCCTCTGATTTGCTGACCATGACTGATAGGGAATGGCATTTGCTGCCAGCGTGACAATAACAGATCCAGACCCCTGGCAATCTGATCCTCTGGGAACAGCTCTCTGACTTTTGAGTTTCCCCTGGTTTTCTGAACTACCTGAGCATGAATTTTGAAGAGATTTCCCCCTAGTCTGCATTGCCTTGTGTGTTTAATGTTTTTAAGTAACATTTACTTATGTAAATGTGGGGTTCACATGACAGTACACACTGCTCTGTTTCTTCGATCAGACTGGAGTACAGGGGATGTTAGAAACAGAGAACCATGGAATGGGTTGGGTTGGAAGGACCCTTAAAAATCATCCAGTTCCACCCTCTGCCATGGGCCACTGTCCCAGGCTGCTCCCAGCCCCAGTGTCCAACCTGGCCTTGGGCAATGCCAGGGATGCAGGGGCAGCCCCAGCTGCTGTGGGAACCTGTGCCAGGGCCTGCCCACCCTCTTCTGTGAGGAAGTAAATGAAGGAATCTCCTGACCCAGGGCATTCACTGGTGGAGCTTTTATTTTTTTTTAAGATAAACTGCAGTGAAATGTCAAAGCTCTTGTTCAGTTTCCTTCTGAAGTTCACCTTTAAACCAGAGTTTGTGTCCTCTAGAGGAAGAAAAACCCACGTGTGTTACATCCTCTTACAAAGAATTTCTGCCCATTTCTATTTCTGTGGCAGTAAATGCAGGTTAGAGGATTTGTAATTTAAACAAGCAAACATGCAGAAAACTGCATTATCATAAGAGTGCACTGTTCTGTGAAGGAACCTCTTTATCTTCAATTAATAATTGGGTGATTTGTAAAAATAATAGGAACAGACACAGCCCTAATCCAGTGCCATGCCATCAAATGTAAGGCTAGAGGGAGGTGTGTAGGCATGTGGGTAGCTTTGATAGCAAAGAAGTAAACCCTGCAGCTTACCCATATGATTCCAAAAATACCCATGGCTCAAAAGAAAGAGGTCTGTGAGATGCCAGGCTTTCTTAGCTTGTGAATGCCTGCTAGAATTTCAAACCTATTGCTCTGAGGTGGATTTCCCTTGACATTTATTTTGTTTCTAGTTTTCTTTGTGCACCTTTTAGCAGTCTGAGGACATCATTTGAAGTTCAGCTATAAAGAAAATTGGTCTTGAAAAATTTCCTGCTGTTTTACCATTTCTTTTAAAAGCACTCAGTACAGGGAAGGAATGAGAAAATCCATAGAAAGCTGTGGATGCTTTCACAGAAATACTGCACTGAGCTTTTCTGATGATTTTCTGAGTCATGGTCTATCATCTTACCAGTGGCTTAGGCTCCTGTGAGATTTATGTTACTTCCACCCATCTCAGTAAAATAAGGGATAAAGGATATTGAAAACCAGGAGCTGCAGCATTAATGTTGCACTTTCAACATCTGATCTCCAGCCTATGACTTCTTAAGGAAGAATTCATATTGAAATAACTATTAAAAACAAAGGGATAACACAAAAAATTGCTGACAGTGGTGCCATGCCATGCTGAAGGCTTCGGCAGAATTCCTGTGTTCCACATTTTGTCCTGCAGGAACTGGCAACAGTTGGGAGTAGCTGGATGTTTCAAGAAACACTGGAAATGTGGAAAGGCCCTGGGGAAAATGATTAATAGTCAATTTTAAATGAGTTGGAGACTTCATGTTGCAGAGGGAATTCTGCATGGGACAGGAATCTGAGCAGTCCAGATGCTCACAGATGTTTGGTAGATAGAGCTGACAGCATCTCCTGCTGCTTTTCAGAGATGGCCTGAGTGCCACGAGGCACCTCCTGCAGCAAAACATGGAGCAACTGAAGACAAATGTGACTTCTAACACCAACTTCAGCAGAGTCAGCGTTTCACTCTGTGTCTCTGGCTGCTCTGAGCATTTTTCTGTTTGAGTTACTTTGGTTAATTAGCCCGTGGTGTGATGGGTTGACCCAGGCTGCGTGCCAGAGACCCACCAGAGCTTCTCTATCACTCCCCTCTGCAGCTGGAAAGGGGGGGGGAAATGTAACAAAGGTTCATGAGTTGACATGAGGACAGAGAGAGACCACTCAAAAAATACCATCACAGGCAAAACAGACTCAAATTGGAGGTATTAATTGAATTTACTACCAACAAAATCCAAGCATGATAATGGGAAGAAAAATAAAAACACCTTCCCCACACCTCTCCCTCCTTCCCAGCTCCATCTCCTCCTCCCCAGCAGCCCAGGAAGATGGGCATAGGGGTCACAACCATCTCATCATGTCTGCTGGACATGGGGGAAGCTTCTGGCAAGCTGTGACCTCCCCACTACCAAAATCTGGCCATACAAACCCAACACAGATGGATTCTGGGACTACAGCCCTGTGCAAGACTTTTCTAGAAAATGTTATCTTAGGATATCTAGGTTATCTAGAAAATGTTGTCTTAGGAGTGCCCAGGTGGAAAACCAACCTGATCCATGAGATTTTCTGACTGACTGCCCAGTGTCAGACCTTCCCAGGGCAGCACAAACCATGGCTCTGTCCTGAAAGAGTTAAACCCCAGAGCTCTGCAAGGGAGGGAGAACTCCAGCTGCTGTTCAGCCAGGACAAGACATGTTAGGAAAGTAGTGCTGGCCAATTACCCAACCTTCACTTTCTCTGTTACCTAAATCTTCAACTTGTGTTTTACTTAAAATTTTGACCAGAGGGAAAAAAACCTCTTGGTAAAAAAAAAAAAACAACTTTTGAGAAGCTTCCCTTCAACAGTGCATGAAGAGAACACAGGCAACACAGTCCAAATTGATTGTATAATCTGTGAAATCTTTTCTTTTTGTGAATATCTCAAGTCCCATTGCAGCCTACTCAAGTAATTTTGCTTAATTTTTCAAGGCCTGTTCTTTTATGCATGAATCTTTTTCCAGATTAACTGTCCCAGTTATATTTGATGCTGGGTCTCATTTTCATGTTTTCCTAATTGGTGCAAAATGGATTATTAAGTGTAAGTTCTGATCTGTGTGCACGATTGAAGTAGATCAGGACTAAAAATACAGTATTTTGTCTATCTGTATTCAGTATGTGCTTTTAAAATGTATAATTTAGAGGCCAGCAGAAAGTGTATTTCTATCAAAGGTCATTCTTGAGGAATAACAAATGAAATTCTAACATAATCTATAAACTGAAAATACACAAGTGATATTTTTAATGTATATTTAGGTGGTCTGTGAGCTGATAAAACCAGATTTTAGTTAGTTCACATTTGTGGAGTTTGAATAGATTCTACAATGTACTAATATTTGTGAAGGTTTATTTTGCTTAACATCAAAATTGTTGTAGAAGAGATGTATCAATAATTTAGTTTCTATTTGACACCTGTCTACTGTGGACAATTCTTGCTGGAAGTGTTGAGAGAAGCATCCCTTGGATATAATTTTCATCCATAATTTCTACTCTGAAATATATAAAAGTTAGTAAAAATGATAAATAACTGGGTTTGCTCTCTTTCTCTACAAAGACTCTTCAATCCTGTGCCTCATCCCTCTTTTAGTTACTTGTCTTCCAGGCACTGAAACTGATCTTTTTCATGAATAAATAGCTAATATTGCGAGTTTACAAGGAATTAGTACCCTAAAAACGTCATTTTTAGATTGGTTTGGCTTCCCCCCTTTAATTGTGGGCATTTCTATTTCCCTTCCAAGGGCTGTATGAACAGACACCTCACTTCAGTCTCTCTTGCTGTCTCCCCCCCAGCTCCTGCCAGGATTCTGACGTTCAGCGGGACGGTGACAACCCCCTGGATGAAGGATATTGTCCTCCCCTGCAAAGCTGTGGGGGACCCTGCTCCAACAGTCAAGTGGATGAAGGATAGGTAACCAGCAACTAAATGTGCAGCTCAGATAAATCCCATTTCCTTCAAATCCTGAGGGTTGTGGGGAGGCTGATCCTGGGTCACTGGCAGGAAGGAGAAGGACAGTTGGTGGTGATTTGCACTTGGTCACAGTGGATGAGGAGTTTAGAAATTCCTGTGGTGATTACAGGGCATCAAAAGGAGAAAAAAATAATGAAGAAGGTCTAAAGGTAAACATTCAAAATGGAAAATTTAGGAGTGTTTTTGTTTTATCCTCAGGCAGACAGGAAGGCTTTATTCTGAGAGAGCAAAGTGCCTGATCCAGTGATTTGTGCTGAGGTGGGCAGTAAATGTCTTGCACATATTTAATTTTCCATTATTCTGTTCTCAGCTTTAGTTTCGCAGTCTGACAGAGCCACTTGGAAACACACATGGACAATAATTTTCATCCAAGCACTGTGTAAGCAGGGAAAGTACAGTGCTATGAAACCCTCTTGTGCATTAATATAAATACCTGTGATTTCATAAGGATGAACTTCGTAGCCAGGAACTGCCTCTACCCTCATTTCAGCATTTTTATGAAACAACAAGTTAAGGAAGGAGTGAATTTCTTCTTTTCACTACACTGGGTCCAGGAAAAGTGCATTTTTAAGCAAATGATAGATGTTTCCCAACAGAAAATACTCCTTTGCTGCCTTATTGAAGGGACACACCTCACCCCACACCTTTTCCTCTCTTTCTACTCTTAGCTGCTTCAAAAAAAAAAAATCCACTTGTGAGTAATTTTGATTGTAACTTCTTTAATGTATGCACTTTGTTTCCTGTGAGGCAGTAACGGGACACCCAGTCTAGTGATGATTGATGGGCGCAGGAGCATCTTCAGCAACGGCAGCTTTGTCATCAGGACTGTGAAAGCAGAAGACTCTGGCTACTACAGCTGCGTGGCCAGCAACAACTGGGGCTCAGATGAAATCATTTTGAATTTGCAGGTGCAAGGTAAGGCTCTTGGATCTACCTCAGAATCCTTACCATGGCTTTAAAGGTGTGTCTGTTTGAAATGCAAAAGATTTGTATTTGTGTGTATTAGAGCAAATCAAATTCTTCCAAATTCATACATAAGTCATTCTGACTCAGCCATGGGAATACTATGATCTAGAAAATGGTGCTTTAGGTGAAACAATTCACACACTCAGTTAAGTCTCTATGTGAGTTTTTGTAAGACTGACAACTGTCTTTGCATTCAGTTATTTTCTTGTTCTTCACACAGAAGGTATCAGATTCTGCCTTCTCCTTACAAACATCACATGTATCATTTTAATTTTACAAAATTCAGAAACACATGAAGGCCTTTAATTTAGCTCCTGAAAAGCTATCAGCAGAAATTTGCCTCTGTACTGAGACCTTCCACAAAAACTTCATTATGCAGGCACAGAATTTTATTATGAGGTGAACATGAGGAAGCATTGGAAATGAAACATCAGTACCCCTTCAGCTAATGCATTTTTCCAGCTACATTTTATATTCATGTTGAAAAGCACAAATTGCATCCAGGGTGGTGTTGATATGTACAAAAGCAGGGACAATATAAGAATATAAACTAAGAGTAAAGTGAAGCAGAGCCTGTGCATTCACATACCGTGAATTCCCTGTGCAGACTTCCTTGCTCACTTGCACTAAAGCAGATCCTAAAATGCGTCAATTTACTACAAATTTTTGTACCAGAGGGAACCATCACTCTCCTGGATGTGGAATTTATGCTTCAAGTGCAAACACATGAGAGCACAGAGAGGTTGTTTCCACTGCAGTCCCCCTCTGTCCCTACCCAAACCATTCCACTAAGCCTTGGAACAAACCTCATGGCAGATATTGGCATACATCAGCTTCCCTACAATCCACAGCAACTAAAGATGCTCTTTGTGATGTTTGAAGCATGACCACAACAGGAAGTAGGGAGAGAAAACGCCATCAAATGGAAACCTTACATTTATATTTCACTAAGTACTTCTGTAATTGCATATATTTGCTGTTATTGAACTGCAGCAACTAAAAGCAAATCAATATTACTTCCCTAAGGGACAGACAAAGAGTGGCTTTTAATATGTAGGACCACCATTTTTTGTAGTTAGGGTGAAGCTGTGATGAAAGCTTTTGCAATAAATCTTTCCCAGTGTAGTGTGTGCACTCTCTCCCTGTGAAATCAGCCAAGTCGCTCAGAATAAGAGAACAAATCCATCTCACAAAGGGAATTTTCCTTTAGAGTATAAACTGTCTCTTTTGTTTTCTTCAGCCCTGTTTGGCACTGTGAGGGCAAAAAAAAAATCAACTCCTCTTTGAAGTAATCCATAGCTGGAAAGCAGCAGACTGTGCCTGACATCAGCACCCATTATTCTGCAGTCTGATGACTCAAACATGAACTGCAGTGGGGAGCTTTCCATGGAGTTTCACTCTGCAGGAAAAGCTTCCCCTTAATCACAGGAAAAGCAGGCAATGTTCTCTGGCAGCAGAATGCTGGACACAGCAGAGCATTCTGGACTTCTGTCCTGCCTGGTCGTGGGACTGTGTCAGGACAAGGGCAGCTCCTGCCAAGCATGGGTCACTGACATCACCACCCTCTTCTGTCCCATGCCACGGGAGCTGTGGCCATCCTGTTGTCTCTCCTCCCCAGATTTCCATCCCATTTTTTGCTGCTGTTTCTTGATCCTTTGCAAGCATGGACATTGTCCATACCTCACTCCTTATTCTTGAGGCAGCAAAGCTCAATTTTGTCCACTTTTGTGACAGTAGAACGTTCCCAGCCCATTTCCAGTCCCAGCTCCCCGTGTCAATTCCTAGTCCCAGTTTGGCCTCTCCAGTGCAACTTGTTGGGATGTGGCAGGGCTCCTTCTCTGCCCTTTAATGCTGGAAGAAATTCCTCCAGTAAGGGTGGTGAGGGCCTGGCACAGGGTGGGCAGACAAGTTGTAGATGCCTCTGGATTCCTGGAAGTGTCCCCCAATGGATACTGGGGCTTGGAGCAGCCTGGGACAGTGGAAAGTGTCCCTGTCCCATGGTAGTGAATTGGAATGAGATGATCTTTAAGGTCTTTTCCAGCCCAAACAATTCCATGATTTTCCTCCAAAGGAAGCTGAGAACTGGGAAGTGGATGAGAGTTTAAACCCCTGTTGTATTCCTGCACTCAGCCAGCAGCTGATCCTTGGAACGCTGATCTTCCATCCCCCCTAAAGTTTATGGGGAGCAGCAGAGCTGAAGTGCTTCCAGTCTTTGCTGACAGGGTTTGGAATTCTCTATACCAAAAGCCTCAGTGGTTTGGAAGAGGACTGGATCTGCCTCCAGTCACAAATCTATCTGTGATACCTAATTAACTCTCACATTTGCACTGGCAGAAGCCCTTGATTTGCACTTTTTTTTCATTTTTGCCGTAATAGCCTGCACACACAGAAATGAGTGGGGCATCATTTGCAAGAGCACATGTTTCCTGCCACTAAAATTTTATCTTCTCCCCAAAACAGATATCAAAAACAATGAAAATTAATGGCTGGGGAGCTCATGTGCCATTGAGGTCTAACGGGACAGATGCGAAAAATTCAGAGAAAAACAAAGGTTAAAAATTGAAAGACAAAACTGTGCATAAAATTAAATAAAAAAATGAGAGCTTGTCTGTTCTTATCCTAACCAAGGATGTCAGCTAAACAGACACTTTGACAGAAATAATTTGCATTTTTTGCAAATCAAATCAGCTATTTGATAAATGACTCTTAGAAGTGATTAACATCATGTCAAACCATTTGATTGCATTTTCTATTTTTAACTATTTTCCCATCTAGTTCCACCAGACCAGCCAAGACTCACTGTATCCAAAACTACGTCATCCTCTATCACTCTTTCCTGGATACCTGGAGACAATGGTGGCAGTTCTATCCGAGGTAATGTAATTCAGGTTAATTGCTGCTTCTTACTAAATTATCATATGTTGATAGGATTAATATAAAATTATGAATGGCTCAAAAAAAAAAGAAAAAAAAGAAAAACAACACAATCTGTATTGCTGTCAGCCCTTAATGTGCATTATCATGGTGATAACAGCTTTCAGTAAATTGCAGTTTTTCTTTGTGGTGGTTTATTCACACATTTAATCACTTTCTCCTCAGCTGTTATGACAGTTGCTCTATCTGATTTTCCAAATGTGTAATCTCTAACCACTCATTTTGGAGGGTGCAGGTTCATCATCTGGTTGTTGCTGATTGAAGGGTCCTTAGAAATACCCATCCTTTTTTTTCCTCCTTGAAGCCATCATAAAAAATTGTATTTAAGCTGTTGTCAGGGTGGGCAAAATGCATTGCCTGGTATCTTTCAGTCAGGGGAGAGCTGTATGTTTCCCTGCACATGGGAATTTTTTCCAGTTTTCTTAGGTCTTTAAAATGCCTCCTTGGGTTACCTGAAAGATTTGTGATACCATTGCCATCCATGCTTTCCCTCCAGGTTATATCCTGCAGTACTCAGAGGATAACAGTGAGCAGTGGGGCAGTTTCCCCATCAGCCCCAGTGAGAGATCCTACAGGCTGGAAACCCTGAAATGTGGCACCTGGTACAAGTTCACCCTGACTGCCCAGAACGGGGTGGGGCCGGGGCGCATCAGCGAGATCATCGAGGCCAAGACGCTCGGCAAAGGTGCGTTGGCTCTCTTGTGAATGCAGGGCCACCCACGAAGGAAGGGATGATGAGGAGGACTCCATCTTATCAGAAGGCTAATTTATTACTTTATTATACTATTTTATATTAAAGAATGCTATACTATACTAAAGAATACAGAAAAGATACTTACTGAATGCTAAAAAGATAATAATGAAAACTCGTGACTCTCTCCAGAGCCCTGACACAGCTTGGCCCCAATTGGCCAATGAGTCAAAACAGCTCACACCAGAATCCAATCAGAAGGTTAATTTATTATTTTATGATACTATATTATATTAAAGAATACTGTACTATACTAAAGAATACAGAAAATACACTTACTGAATGTTAAAAAGACAATAATCAAAACTCATGACTCTTTCCAGAATCTCGACACAGCTTGGCCTCAATTGGCCAATGAGTCAAAGCAACTCACACCAGAATCCAATCAGAAGGCTAATTTATTATTTTATGATACTATATTATATTAAAGAAATATAATATATTTCTTTATATATACACTCCTTATACACTCTTTATATAAACACTCCTGAGTTCACAGGGTGCAATGGGAGATGCTGCAACTGAGGGGAAAAAGGGGTCAGAGATACTCAGATTACAGCTTCTGTGAGGCACCAATATATTCTGTATACTGAAGAATACAGAAAGGATACTTACTGAATGCTAAAAAGATAATAATGAAAACTCGTGACTCTTTCCAGAGTCCTGACATAGCTTGGTCCTGATTGGCCAAAGAGTCAAAACAACTCACACCAGAATCCAATGGAACAATCACCTGTGGGTAAAAAACCTCCAAACACATTCCACATGAGCACAACACAGGAGAAGCAAATGAATAGGAATTGTTTCCCTTTTCTCTCAGGCCTCTCACTGCCTTTCAGCTTCCCAGGAGAAAAAACTCTGGGCGAAGAGATCATGTTCAGGGAATGTGAATGCCACATGGTTCCATCCCCTTCAGCCTCCTAACACTCCTGCACTCTGCTGGGGATCTTGGGTTGATGAGAAAACAGGCTTGGATATTTTAATATTAGAGGCTTTGGGAACATTTACATGGCTGTGACAAAAAAGGCTGTGGCTGTGGGACTTGAAGCCCACACAGACTAATGTTCTGCCATTATTTCTCTAATAATTTTTTTCTAAGATGGGTTAGCAGATAGTTGGTAAGAGGGTGTCTTCACTGTCACAGACTATAGCAATTCCAACTATTTCATTGCCCTGAGGAAATTGGCTCTTCTCTTCTTATGAAAATTCAGGGGGTTGTTTATCTGTGTGTTGAAGGAAGACAGGGAGTATATTTATGTATAGAGGAAATGGAGCCAGTGTCTGATTTCTGCTCCAAGCCAGTATTGCAGGAGTGTGCAAGCAGCATCCTCTGAATTGGATGAGTGTCAAAAATAAAGGAAAAGTTTGTGTCAACTTCTGCAAGGCAAAACAAACCAAATTTTTTGAATGGATGTTTGGATATTTTTTTCCACATACTGATTTGAAAATCTGGGCTTGTGAGTCTGGCACAAAGTGGGAAAAAAGATTTAAGAAGCAGGAGGGGGGGAAGTTGATATATAGATGCTGATTTTAAGCTGGAGTCAAGATTGCCCCAGAAATTATTCTCTAGATTTAATATTTTGAGAGGTTTTATCTGCAATTTTAAAGCATTTTGTCTGGAATATCCCACTGCCTCCAGAGCCACAGTTTTCCAAGGAGCAAGAGCTCTTTGCCAGCATCAACACCACGCGGGTGAGGCTGAACCTGATCGGCTGGAACGACGGTGGCTGCCCCATCACCTCCTTCACCCTGGAGTACCGGCCCTTTGGGACCACGGTCTGGACCACAGCCCAGAGGACATCCCTGTCCAAGTCCTACATCCTCTACGACCTCCAGGAGGCCACCTGGTACGAGCTGCAAATGAGAGTGTGCAACAGTGCTGGCTGTGCAGAGAAACAAGCCAAATTTGCCACGCTCAATTATGATGGCAGTAAGTATTTCCTTTATTTACGCCTCAGATGCTGTTTTACTTGGGTTTCATATGTGATGGTTTTTTCTTTTTGCTCATCTTCCATTTTTTCCCCCCCAAAACCCCATTTTGAATCTGCCAGCCATGCTGTCAGAGAGGTTAAAGTCTAAAAGATGTAAAATAGCTCCTGATTTCCTGACAGTAGGCTGTCAGGCAGAAAAGAGGAATTGTTTATTTGTCCTCACTTTGGGAAAAACTCCGAAGTCAATCAGCCATGAGACACATAATCATGGGACATTAAAAGTCATTAGTTCCAGCGGTTACAGGGGCCATTCCTAGTATTTCATGCATCTTTTCCATGAAATTTTAGTCTTCCATGGAATTTGTTCCTGCAGCCATTCACGGGGCTGTCTGGCTTAATTGCTATTCCCTGTGACACAGCCCAAAACCCATTATGGGACACATTGGAGCAGCCAAGCAGGTTGTCCTCTAGGAAAGCCTCTGGATAACATCCTCCAAGGGCAGAGCAATGGCAGTGCAATCATCCCTGTTCACAGACAGGGGACAGTGGAACTAATGGCCATGACAGATGGCTCTGTCATGCCCAGCAGCAGGACACAGCCCCTGAGGGAGTTGTTGCATCCACCCTTCTGCCAGGGGTTACTGCCCACCCTGCAAAACCCAGGGCAGGAGGGCAGGAGCAAGCCTGCCAGTTTGTCACTCAGTGCAGCTCAGGTGCTGCCAGGCTGGGTGAGAGGGCTGCTGGCACTTGTGGCTCCACAGTGGGGAAGGGCTGCATTCCTGGCAAAAAGGCTGCACAGATGGCTCCAGATGGCAGCTCTGGATTGCTCTCGTGGGAATTGCTCGAGCTTTTCTGGAGACATCCAGTGTAAAACCTTGCTGTGTTGCCAGGGGTGTTGTGCTGCATTGTGCAACCACTTGGCAACATCTGTAGTGTTAAATTAAGCTACAGCACTGGTGAGCGAGTTCAAGCAAGAGCTGATGGTTGTGACAGCACCAAATTGGTAATTGTTTGTAGCTCTGTGTTGGTAACATGCCTCCACATGAACATCACCACTCATGTACAGCTCAGGGGTCATTCCCAGGCAGAAATGTGAGTTATGACTTCAACAGGGTTTAAACCTCAGCCCCTGACACATCCTCTACTGCTATACCAGCCTTCGTGCTGGATACTCAGCAGCTCTTGCAGATAATTAATCACCCTTTGGAAAATATCATCTTTGGTAAGCTGCCACATAAATCCACATATTATTTCAGACAGTCTAGAAAATTAAGAGAGAGATCTTCAGCACTCCAGAGGCCCACAGGAAACCAGAATCTAAGCAGTTACTACACAAATGTTCCAGGGTTTTCCGGGCATGTGAAGGACTTGTTTTACTGAGAAGTGTAGCTGTTGTCAATAATAACTCTTTCAAGTATTATGAGTTAATTTCTTCTCATTTTACTTAACCTATCCTGGTTTTGTTTTGTTTTCCAATATCTTTCCACAGGCAGCATCCAGCTGTCAGTTTTTCCATTATCATCACTTTTATTTGACTGGGGCAAACAGTCTTAAGCCATACCTTAAAATGAGTTTATATCAACATGCAGATCCAGAGCCTTAAATTTCCACTTGTAGCACTCAAATCAAAGCTATTCTTACAATGATCTGATCTGAAGTGTTGTCAGGCTCTGCTCTTTGATTGGGTGATGATGCTTAGCCTGGTGTCACACATTGTGACCTGCACACCCTTTGATTTTTTATGTTGCCATACAGCATCTTTAAAAGGGATAAACTGAAACAGTAAAAAAATATTTTCAGCAATAAATTTCCTGGGCCACTGCTTCTGGTGAGCTAGAAAATTTCCTGTTTGTGATATTGCTGTTTTCTTTTTGTGAAGTGTGCTTTGCCAGGACTGAATTGTGCCTTGGAGAGGCAGAGCGAGCTCAAATACTGACCCTGCGATTATGAGAGGAAAACATGGATGGAAAAGCAAATTTCAGTTTTCAGATTTTCTAGATTTGCTAGGTTTGACTCAGAACTGAAATGATAAACTAACGATGATGATGATTATCATTCTTACAAGTATTTGATACAGAAATTTTTGCTTACGTAGACAGGGAATTTTTGTTTGCAGAAAAAACGCCAGTGGAAACTTCTTGGCCAGCTCCACTTTTGAGTTCTGTCCCTGCCTCTACCTTTGATTCATCCTGTGATGTGAGATTAGCCCCTTCCAGTTTGCAGGGGTCACAGCTGCCCCTCAGATAAAGCAGATACAAGAGTAGCACTTTGAAGATTAGATAACACAGTGTATGAAAGTGCTGGGATGCCAAACGCTAAGAACAAGCTTAGAAGCTTTAGCAGCTTTAAGATAAAGCCTTTGTAGAGTTTGCAGAAATCCCAGAGTTACGTGGTTTTGGGTCACTTTGCTGTGTGTGGGAGAGCTGCTGAGGAATATCATGGCTCAGCATCCTTCCCCTCAAATCTCCCTGTGCTGAATCAGGTCAGAAGGTTAATGACAAACCTACGTGCAGCTTTTTGCTCTCTGTTCATGGGCATTTCAGCAACAATTTCCAGCTTACAGGTTTGCTGACCTGCCTGCCCCTTGTTTTTTTCAGAAGCACACAATCCATAAGGAGATATTTTTAGCCCTGTGCAGCTGCAGTTGTGGAGAGCTGCAGAGGAGCTTCCCAGCTCGGGGATCAGCTCCTCGGTAGCCCTGGCATTAAATCGGATCAGATCTAAACTCTGCTAATTGATTCTGACCCACCCAGGCACTCCCTGCCCTGAAGGACACAGGGAAACACTCCTGAGTTCACAGGGTGCAGTGGGAGATGCTGCAACCAAGGGGAAAAAGGGGTCAGAGATACTCAGATTGCAGCTTCTGTGGGGCACCAATCAGGCTAACAAAGGGTGATGGTGAACCGACCTGGAAAACAAAACAAACCCTCCCCATTTGTCTGGGACTGAGTCCTGAAAAAAGCTTTGACCATTCTGCTCCCAGCAGGCACCTAGAATGACAGCAAATGTTGAAATGGTGTTTTCTCCACAGATAGCAGGATTAATTTTTGGTAATTTCTAATGCAATTGCTGAAAAGCAACAAAGGGGTGATGTGAAAACGTGCAGTATGACTTTTTAATTAAGCTCCAACTGCCTGTTTATAATGTTATGAGGTTTACATTTGTCTAGAGAGACGTGTGGATAGTGATAATCACATATCTGAACACTTCAGGTTTAAGTGAAATAAAGGCCACTCATCATTTGATTTTCATCAAAGACATAATTGTAGGCAATCTTGAACCTAATGGTCTCTGTGACTGTAATTCAGAGAAAATTTTGGCCCTTTAGTATCCAGGAGGGTTTAGGAGGATGTAGAGACAGTTATTAGTATTACCTCCAGGAGCTTGAAGTTCTTTCCATTTCTTCATCTAATAATTTTATTTGCCTTTAAAGTAGTGCAAAATATGTATCTCAGGGCAAGATGAAAATATCCTGCTGTGTGTTCAAGAAACAGAAAATTACAAAAAAAAAAAAAAAAAAGAAAATTATGGAGAAGAACTACAGTGGAACATTAGAAAAATATTCCAAATGCAATTATAAGAAAATAAATTTTCCAAAGTACCTAATACAGGTTTGGATGGTTGGAGCTTTTCTTTTTATCTTTGTCCCTTTAGGGAGCTGCTCTTCTCTTTATATGCAGCTGAAATAGCTCTTCTGAAAAAAAGCAGGACTTGGGATTCTACATTTTCACTGTGGTTATGGCACTCACACTGTACTGCATCAGATCTCAGTTTTTATTCTGATACTGTATAGCACATAATGAGATATAACCATATCACTTAATGCAGCAATTAAAATGTAAAAAAGGATGTGCCTGTTTTTCTCTCAAACCCTCCTTTCCTTTTAGCAAGTAAGTAGCCACTTTTATGTTTCAGTAGCTGGTTAAAATTTAATAGCTTCCATCCAAAGTCATCACAGTTCACAATACTTATGTGTTTCTATGCATTTCAAGGAAATCTGCATTTTATAACCTCATTTGTGGTTGCATTCAGCAGTTTAATAGTAATCAGGAAATGAGTGAGAAGTCTTCCATGACTAAACAGCCTTCCACAGAAGGTGCTGCATTCTTCTCACGTCCCTTAGAGGTAAAGAAGAAAAGAATTGAAAAGTTCAAGTATTATATATCACCAGGAAGCCAGGTATATTCAAAATGCAAATATGTCCCAGAATGAAAAAGTGAGCTGCCTGCCAGTAGCTGGTAGATTCATTCCTCTCGTTTCCCTCTCAAAATTTGATTGTTTCTACCCAGCATTACTCTCCTGTTTTACTGATGAGTATAATGTCAGACAGTCCTTAGCAGATTAGTACCAGGTTGGCTGTCTGAATTTCAGATCACTATCAGTGCTGCACCCTCAGAACTGATAGCAGAATGTTTCTGTGCAAAGGATTAATCTGATGTACGTGGCACAAAATGAGCTTTGTCAAATGAGTTCCTTGCACAGCAAAGCCCAGCAGAAATGTCACAGCAGTGCTATTTCCCCATAGGAAGGAATAATAGACATAGGGAGGAATTCTGAGCTCTCTTACAGCTTTTTAATAATTTAATAGGACTCCAAATTAATCATAGTATTTGACTGCATATCAGGCATGGTTTTCCTTAATCAATGAATGCAGTTCTTCTGGTTTTCTGATAATCTCTGTCTCTGCAGTCAGTTCCTCATTACCATGAGCCTGGTTATGTGCTTGTGGTTGTTAGACACACAAATGTAGCCTCCACCCCAAAGAGAAAAATCCTGCTGAGGGTTCTGCCAGCACCTGAAACAGCAAAATGCCTCATTCCCTGAGAACTGAATCTTTTGTCCTCATTAAGAGGCCTCTAATGCCATGACCCTGTTTCCAGGTACAATCCCTCCTCTCATCAAGTCGGTTGTGCAAAGTGAGGAAGGGCTGGGAACCAACGAAGGGCTAAAGATGCTGGTGACCATCTCCTGTATCTTGGTGGGGGTCTTGCTGCTCTTTGTGATGCTGCTGATCGTCAGGAGGAGGAGGAGGGAGCAGAGGCTGAAGAGGCTGCGAGGTAAGGGGGTGTCTGTGGAACTTCTCTCTGCCTGAACATGAAAACGGGAGTGGGGCTGCACGTGACCAAAGTGTGCAATCCCCAGCTGGGATCATTTTCCTGCAACACAGAACAGAGTGTGTGTGTTTTCTACAGAAATTCCTTCTTTTTCATTTGGTCATAAGTTTCTAAAAAAAATTATTAATATGTACATTGTTATTATTTTGCATAGGGGAAAGGAAGATATTTCTCATTGGTTTGCTTTCCTATTTTTTGTTGTTTGTTTGCTTCCCTCGACGAGCTTAAAGTAGATTTTTTTTTGAGGATAAAATCAGATGTTGTAAAGATGAGGGAATCACAGTTTTCCAGCAGATGCTAACCATTATTTCCAAATTATAAAATAAAAGTAGTCAGATTTTAGTAGGATAGAACACACAACCAGATATTCTTAGATTTGTTACCACATTTTCCCCATGATTTTTTATAATAGAGCTTACACGACACTTCATTGTTCACTGATCTGTATTTTCCTCCAATCCTTATTCAAATTCAGTTGTTTGTTATGTGAATAAGATTTAGATCTGTGAATTCATTCAGCTTCATCATTTTTCTAGCAAAAACCCCTGGCTGAGCCACAGGCAAGTTTTTGACCCTTGCAGTCTGACACTGCTGCCCTTTAGCTTTTGCACTGGCAAAAGGTATTTTGGGAAGGTATTTCCTGAAGATATTCAGGAAAATCCTTTCAAATCCAAACCTGAATTAATAGTAAACAGTTTATCATCTGCCAAAAATAAGCCCAGTCTCCTCCAGGAGCTACCAAATCGATTAGTTATTTTTATTTTAACCAAAATGTGATCATGGTACCTATTAAAGCCAGGACCAACCCTATGTTTTCCTTCTGATCTTCCTACTTCTCTCTCTTTTGGGTCTAATTTTGTCCTTTGTAACAATATTCTGGAGTTAAAAAAAAAAAAATGACACAGACAGAGGTCATGGGCAAATTCATATACAAAGGACAACCAACCTTATGGTTCATACACAGACCTGGAAATCAGGACATCTGGATGCTTTAGCTTGTATAATCACTTCTTCTTCAAAACCTTATAAGCCATTTACCTTCCCAGTTTTGGGGTTTTTTTTTCATTTAAAAAATATGGTAAAGAAAAAGAAAGTGTTATCTTATCTTCTTAGAAATACTGTGGAATTCCATCCAGTAATGAGCAGGACATCTCAAGCCCTTTGGCTCTAGAAAATTATGCTTTTGAACATTATTTTTTTCATGGTTAATTTAGAAGTATTCATAGAATCTTGATTTAACAGTCCCTTGAGGAAGGATGATGATCACTGACCAGGGTGGCTTTTGCATAAAATAAAATTTCTCTGACTATTTCCTCTCAGAAATGAAGAATTTAGAAAAATTTTGGAGCTTCACTTAAACACAAGCAGTGGAAAAGATTTCATGAGTACCTTTGATAAAAGAAATCAGTATTTAACTACCAATTCTGTAAAAGTTGTGTCTCACTTAGCTGAATTTGTCACACTACAGCTCGACATCCCATCTGGTCCTGTCTTACTTCTCTACAGTACAGAAGTTCTTTTTTGTATCATTTTCAGTCTCCAAGGATATCCTTTCCACATGGTGGTAACCAAGTCATTGCTTAATGCTTTAATTGGTAAATGAAACAGATTCATATATTTTAATTTTCCTCTCTAGTTTTCCCATCATTTACAACCTTAACATTTTATCCATTGAGATCATTTGCCAGTTCTCTGATTGCTCTGGAACAGGAAAACATTCCCTGTTGTACAGCCCTGGTTTGTGTTCCTGATGTATGACCTTATGATCCAGATTATTTTCTTAGTGATCTGGCATTTTCCTTGTATTTTAGCTACCAAATTCTTGTGTCATTTTCAAACTTTTATCAGATGTTATTTACTCCAGACCACTGATAAATGTCCCAGACAAAAAATACGGAATAATGATTCTCTGCTTCAAAGGGTCTGAATATGTTGAAATCCATTTTAAATAGCTACTGTGTTAATTTTTGCACCATGCTACTTTCTGTTAAAATAGTTCGAGTTACTGAAACTTTGTTTTAGGGAAACATAAATATGATCTTTTACTGTGATGTAATCATATCCCAGTGAGGGTTTTTTTCCAGTGTCATTAATTCTCAGCAAATTTTAATCTCATTTTAAAAAATCCACTTTGTTTGACATGGCTGCTTGACCACAAGTCTGTATTGATTGGCCTCAATTATCCTTTTAATTCATTTCATTAAGCTTCACTCAAATATTTTTTATTATTATTTTGTGCATTGCCAAGATCAGACTGATAGGACTTCAGTAATTCAGAAATTTTTTTGCTCATTCTTTTTGAAGACTGATCCCATGGTTGACATTTTCTGCTCTTCTGGAGCAGAAACTTCATGTTCTAAAAGCTTTCCTGACAATAAATATTGGTGTTCCAGAGAACTCCTTACTAAGTTCTCTAAAACAAATGTGTGCAAGTTTTTCTGATGTCCTAAGTAAAAAATAAATGGTTTACTCTAGCAATTGTTGTGATTAACTTTCATACAATTTTTCAGAGGGAAATATCACATTATCACTTGGTTTGTGTGAGCTGGTGGGGTTTCTTTGAGGCACAATATTCTTATTTCCTAAATCAGGACTTCCTCTAGTCTACATCAGAAAAATAATCTCCACAGTGGGACCATCTGAAATAATTTGTGCAAATTACAGATGTAACTCTTGCTTTTGTGGCTGCAGATGTGGTGATTTTGAACCTGTTTGACAAGGAGGAGAGGGAATTGCAGATTTATTTGCAGTGTGCTCTGCATGCAACATTTGCATCCCTGCTTATGGACAATGGGTTTGAGTTCCCACTTTGTTGAAGAACAGCAGCCTCTCCTTTCCTGATCCTTTTACCACTTGTCTGGATGTAGGGACAGTTAAACATTTTTCTTCCTCCTTTATAAAGAAAACAGATTTCTCAGCAAAGTCCTGATTTTTGCCCAGTTTAGTAGTTCCACCAGCCAGGTCACACAAAAAGGTCACTTGGCTGCTGGAGTTCCTGCAGCCACTCAGGAGTTCAGCAGATATTCTCAAAGAGAAGCCTGATGGTTTAATGCTCCTTCTGGCTATTAACCCAGCTCTGCTACTCCTGGAATGGTTTTCCCTTTGTTTTTGAATCCAATTCACCTTAACACAAGCAGAAAGGATCAGCACGGCGTGATAGTTCAGGAGTGGCAGGATGCAATTTAAAACTCCATCACTGTCCCTGATTTCCCAGGAGGCAAAGTGTGTTAAGAATTTTAAAGGTGGCTGTGCCAGCAAAGAAAAGTGATGGCTGTGGCTTTTTCACTGAAGTGATGCTTGGCTGGAGCAGAGATCATCCCCTTCCCTCTGTCATCCGTGCCCCCTTCCCAAGCCCTGCTTTCACCACCTCAGAACTGGGAGGTGACAGGACACAGCCAGGGATGCTGGCTTATTTTAGAAAGTATTATCAATCAGCTGATCAAAAGGGTGCTGCAGGAAAAGCACATGAAAATCTCTGGTCATTGGTTTGTGACAATGACATTTCTCCAGGAGCTGATGTTTTGGACACATGATGTTGTTGTAGAGGGGTCCCAGCCCAGGGAGGAGCTGGAGCTGCTGCAGAGCCCAGAGGAGGCTCCAGGATGGGCAGAGGCTGGAGCAGCTCTG
>JAYDZK010000001.1:111605540-111618867 GCA_034509185.1 Euphonia xanthogaster
TTATATTATATTATATTATATTATATTATATTATATTATATTATATTATATTATATTACATTATATTATATTACATTACATTATACTAAAACTATACTAAAGAAAGATAAAGGATACAGACAGAAGGCTTTACCAGAATTAATAATAGAAACTCGTGGCTGACTCAGAGTCTGACACAGCTGGCTGTGATTGGTCATTAAGTTAAAACAATTCACATGGAACCAATCAAACATTCGCCTGTTGGTAAGCAACCTCCAGACCACATTCCAAAGCAATCAGATAATTATTGTTTTCATTCTTTTCTGAGGCTTCTCAGCTTCCCAGGAGAAGAAATCCTGGCAAAGAGATTTTTCAGAAAATGTGACAATGACAGGGAGCTGCTCTGCCCACGGTGTCCCTGGGCTGTGGACGCCTGGGGACTCACTGCAAAGCTCTGATGAAGGCAAACCCAACATTCTGTGCTGATTATCTGATTATTTTCCCACTTACAGATGACAGATCAACAGTTCTGCTCACTGATGCTGACTTTGGAGAGACGTCCAAGCAGAAGTCCCTGACTGTCACCCACACTGTCCATTACCAGTCGGTGTCACAAGCCACAGGGCCACTGGTGGATGTCTCTGATGCCCGGCCAGGAACAAGTAAGCACATCAGAAAATAGGGGGGGGTTTAGAGAGGAGAAAGCTGTAATAAAATAAATGCTCTGCTCCTGTATTTGCATCCTCATCTTTCTGTCTGAGAGTGGAGAAAAATATTTTTAGGTCAGCAGAGGGCATTTCTTAAACTATTGCACTTAGTGATTCAATATGGGGGAAATTGCATATGCATCTGAAATAGAGGAGCAATTTGAAATCATTCATACCTGGCCTTCATTAAACCAAATGCATGCTAGATTTTAATTTCTAGAATTTATTGGGTAAATTACCTTAATGGCTTTTAGTGTGTAATAGACTTTTTTTTTTCCTCTGTGATCAATCTTTATTGTATTTCAAAAGCAACTTTCCTCCTACCTCTCCATCAGGCAAAAAAAAAGCAATTCTCATTATTACTTTTTCTGAAAAAGTTGTATTTCTGGCTTTAGTTATTATGGTAAATTACTTTTCCCAGATATATTCATGCCAAGTTGTTCTTCTAGTGATTAAAATACTATCATAAATTAATATACTGATGCAATCCATTCTTCTCATTTCTCTCATGAATATGTTCCATATCTTTGTAAATGGGTAAAAAAAATACTAGGTTGAATGATTAGTTATGAGTTAGAAATTTTACCAAATGTAGTTCACTGCAATGTGCAATTTCTGAAATTTCTTAGATTATTTCTGTCCCCTGATCGTTTCAGAATTTACTTGTTGAGTTTAGTGAACATAAATGCTGAAAGCTCACTTGCTGGAATGCAGATAATTTGAAAAATCCATTTCCACCACAATCTTTTAAATAAGAGGTGTTCTAGTCCTGGCTTTGGTGCTTTTTTAGCCCTTTCATTTTTTTTCAGGTCATTTCTTGAGGACCAGATTTTCTAATAAGGAAAGAGGCATCACCCCAAAACCTCACACCTGTGTCATACCACAGAACTTTATAGCACCTTCCTTTCTGATGCCTCTTTGTGTGCTTGATTCCTCTGCAGCCAGGGAGATAATTCCTTCAAATTAAATGTGGATTTAAGTCATGTGTAAGAATATGATCTGTGTCCAGCCCTGCTTGGAAATAAAAATCCACCAGCACTTTTATTAAGCAGTGCAGATCTGATTGCAGCAGTGCACAGGGCTGGGTCAAAGACTTCCAGGTAATGTTCTCTGGATTTAAGGCATTAATCCAGCTTTGCTGCAGGCTGGGTGATGGGATTTTGTCCAGAGCCACCACTTCTGCTGTGAAGAGGAGAGCAGAGCCCAGCTGGGTGGCTCAGAGGTTATGGACCCTCCTGTCTGAGCCCAGTCACATTCACTGAGTGACAAATATCCCTTTACAGCATTTTTGAAGTTCTTCTCTTGTCCTTATTTATTTATTTATGGAAGAGTTGCTCTGTGAACCTTTGCCTTGCTGACCTCAGCTCTCTCCAGTGGTGTTTGACAGCAGAGCTGGCATAACCAGGGCACCAGCTGTGTTTCCATCCCACTGCCAGCTCTGGAATTGCTGTGCCTGTGCTGCACAGCTCCTCCCAGAGGCACAGCACTGCCAGAGCAGAGATCCTGCTCATCAGGATGAGGACTGAGCTCCTGTGGGCTGGCAGAGGCTCTCCCAGCTCATTCCCATTGCTGATCCACCCAAGTCACAGGATCAGAGGTTGAGGTCCAGAGGGACATTTGGGCACTGGGCAGTCCAGTCCCTCTGCTTAAGGCAGGGTCAGCAAGGGCTGGACACAGATCCTAAGCTCAGGAACACCCCCAGAGGACTTCTGAAGGTCCCCAGGGGTGGGAACTCCAACTCCTGTGTGTGCAGCCTGTGCCAGGGCTCAGTCTCCCTCACATAAAAGTCTTTCCTGATGTTCAGGACAAAGCTCCCAAGTTTCTCCTTGTGGCCATTGCCCCTGGTCTTCTCACTGGGCACCACTGAGAGAAACTTGGCTCTTGTCCCCTCTTGTCCTCTTGCCCCTCAGGTATTTCTGTACATTGAAGGAATTCCCCCAAACCTTCTCTTCTCCAGGCCAGGCAGCCCCAGCACTGTGCCAGGAGCTGTTCTCACCAGCACTCTCCTTCTGTTCTCCATGTTCTCCTTTAAATGAGGCTCACTCCTGGCCACACCACAGCCACGTGCCACATTCCCAAGCGTTGGTTTGTGCCAAACTGAGCATGGATTTGGATGCTGTCCATGTGAGGCAGCTCTGTGCTGCACTACCAGGAGGATCAATTATCAGTGGCACCAGGTTCTAATTTTTACTGCTGTAGGAAAAAAAAGAGGAGAAGGATCAGACCATTGTTTGTAAATAAATGCCTTGTGTCTTTGAAGCAGCAGAATACAAATTCTCACTGGGAATGCTTAGGCAGAAGCAGTGCTCAGAGTCATTATCTGGGTATTGCTTTTTCTTTCCATTTCTTCTGCTAAAGTCTCTTACCTCAAAGGCTGACAACTTCACCATTTGAATGTCAAAGAACATTTTGAATAGATTTGAATTTTTCATTTCTAACACCCTTTCTATTGTTAGTGATATCCTTTCAGAAGCTTTGAAGAGAATTCCTTCAGTGCTGATGTAGTCACTCTCTATTTGCCACATAATGATTTTTCTCTTGCCCTTGCTTTGTTAGACTCACTTTCAGGGCAGAACTCTTTATTAATAAGTTCAAGGAGGTCAATTTTGGCACATAGTTTGCTTTTACAATCTTGTTCACTATATTATCTCTAAGTTAATTTAAAAAGTACAACATCGATGACCTTAAACCAGTGGAAGATGATTTTTAAAGTTTGAGAAATTGTATTAATTTAATAATTGTTCCAAAGCAGTCAAATCTTTATGAACCTGTTCCCACTGAAACTCTGATGGCACTATTACAGATTATGTTTTATGTCTTGGCCACTTGTTAAAATAGGAAATCTGTAGCTGATCAATACTGTAATATAGCAACAGCATGTCCAGAAGAGGGAATTATAGCCCCACATTTCTGAGCACATCTATTTCAAAACTGCCAGCAGGTGCAGAGTGTTTCTGTGGGCACATCTATGCTGATGATTTGCACTTCACTTGAGGTGTGGTGTGAAATTCCTGACCAGATCTACTTGCCTTGTGCTCTTGCAGTTCTCAGAGTGGTTTTGGTGCTGGAGAGCTGCTTGTCTTGGAGTAAAGGGATAATGAATGTGTCAATGGAAGAATGATGGGGCCTTCAGCTCTTCAGTTCCACCCTTGATAAAATGTAGAGTTTCATTAGAAAGAGAGTAGTTCCAGAAAAGCATCAGCAGTTTGGTAATGATCAGCATTAACACTTCATTTTTTTTCCCCAAAAAGAATGTCTTGAGCTTGGGTTTTATTAACTAAGATGATTTCAGTGTCCATCCCCTTCTGGAAGGGGGAAGTGAAGGGCCAGGCACTGATCTCTCTGCTGACCAGGGACAGAACACGAGGAAGGGAAGGTACAGGTTGGATATTAGGAAAAAAAAAATTCACCAAAAGAATAATAAAGTACTGGAATGCTCTTGCCAGGGAGGTGGTAGAATCACCATCTCTGGATGTGTTTAAAGAAAGACTGGACTTGGCACTTGGTGCTATGGTCTGGTTGAGGTGTTGGGGCAGAGGTTGGACTTGATGATCTTAGAAGTCTCTTCCAACCTCATTATTCTGTGATTCAATGAAATATTTGGAGCTGTGTCAGGGAAGGATTGGGTTGGATTTTAGGAAGAGGTGGATTTTCTTCACCCAGAGGTGGTTGGATGCATGGTCACAGCCCCGAGGCTGCCATAGCTCCAGGAGTGTTTGGCCACCGCTCCAGGAATGCCCCGGGTGGGATTGTTGGGGGGTCTGTGCAGGCCCAGGCTTGGGCTGGATGATCCCTGTGGGTTCCTTCCAGCTCAGGACATTCTAGCACTCTGTGATTCTGACAGGGCTGGTTTCCTTCCCACCCCCTCTTTGCCATCCCCCACAGATCCCACCACGAGGAGGAGTGCCAAAACCGGACCCACCGCGCGCAACCGCTACGCCAGCCAGTGGACGCTCAACAGACCCCACCCCACCATATCAGCCCACACCCTCACCACAGACTGGAGGCTGCCCACGCCCAGGCCAGCAGGATCAGTGGACAAGGAAAGTGACAGCTACAGTGTCAGCCCCTCACAGGACACAGGTACGGACAGGGCTCCCTGCAGGGAGACGGGGACAGCAGCAGCTGCTCATTCCCATTGCTGACAGGATCCCAGAGCTGCTCATTCCCATTGCTGACAGGATCCCAGAGCTGCTCATTCCCATTCCTGACAGGATCCCAGCAGCTGCTCATTCCCATTGCTGACAGGATCCCAGCAGCTCCTGACATCCCATTGCTGACAGGATCCTCCCAAATCACAGGATCAGAGGTTGAGGTCCAGAGGGACACCTGGGCACTGCTCAGTCCAGTCCCTCTGCTGAAAGCAGGGTCAGCCAGGGCTGGCTGCTCAGGAACATCCCCAGATGGATTCTGAATGTCCCCAAGGATGGGAACTCCACCTCCTGTGTGGGCAGCCTTGGCCACCTGTTCTGTTCCTGGGTGTGCCTTGTTTGGAGCTCAGGTGTTGTTGTTCTTCCCTTGCCAGGGTGTTTTTTTCTGTAGGTTATTTATGAGGGGTGGCAAAAATGCTTGTAGTGATAATGACAACAAATATTGTGCCTCTGGTTCCTCATTCCACACACATCCTTTGAAAGACAAGGTGGTAAATTTTCCTGTAGCTTCCTGAACCAAAAAGCAAAAGTAGGAGAATTTGACTAGGAATGGATGATCTTAGTCTGCAAGAATATTCTTGAGTCATATTTGGAATGATTTTAAAATTTGAACAACCTTCAGGTTAGTAATTTTATTTTCCTCTTTGGAAAAGAGGAAAATAAAATAAAATAAAATACGTTCATTCTCAGTGGGAAAGAGAAGGGGGAAAAAAAAAAAAGGAAAACTCTGGAATTAGAGTCCAAGTAAAAATCCATTCGTAGCACTGAATTCTGTAGCAGCTGGCCAGGATTTTCCTGAGAAACAGCATGGGGTTTATTCCTCTAGAAGACAAAATGGGGAGACACTGAATACATGTTCTGCCTGCAGCCCTCAGGTCTTCTTGATGCCTTTACATCATAAATGCAACTGGAAAAAAACAGCTTTCTGCACTGTCCTATGCTGAAAAAGTAACTCAAAAACGCAAATAAATTATTACATTATTAACCAGAAGAACAATCATGAAGTAAATGTAATAAAGGTTAAAAAAGAATAAAGGTAAAATATTTCTCAAAGGGAACTCAGACCAAAGTGAAGCCAGGCTTGCTCTGGCTTCCTCAGAAGGAATTGCAAACTGTCTCCTGATTTTAGGAGAAGGGTGTTCATGATGTGTTGGAGCTACAAAGCAGTGGATGTGAATGGCCTTTCACCACAAAACCCAGCATGACTGGTTTGTTTTCTGTATGAGAACAAGTATCTGACTTCACTCGTGTTTAGTAATTTACAGCCTGGAGTTCTCAATGTTTCATAATTCACTCTCTTAAACTCCCATGTTTTCTCCATGGGGTTATAGGAGTCATTCCTCCAGATTCCTCCAGCCAGCTGACAACCTTCAGGTAGAATGATCATAAATGTTTAAGGTTATTAAATATACAAATCTAAATATAAATAGAAAATCTCCTCTCAGAAACCCTTTCTGTAGACACTCCAGATTGCAGGTGCATTTGGATGTGTTCCAACCTGTTGTCACCCAAGGATATTTTCCAATATGTGTGGCAAAGGGTAGAAATTAAATTTACTGTGTGGTTTAGTAGATAAACTACATCCAATTATGTAAACAGACTTTATAATCTATATTTTAACAAGCCTACTTTTCTTCTCTATGTCTACCTTTGAGCTCACAGTGATTTATGTGAGGGATAGCAAGCTTTAAATCAAGGAGGCTTTTCTTATGCCAAAAAGCAGCTCTATTAAACCACTTGGTTTCTGGGAAAGGAGTAGAGTCTATTTGATTTAAGTGCTTTGGAAGTTTAAAACTTTCAAATAAACACATGTAGCCAAATTATGTGTTCAAGAATCAATCGAGCTAATGTGCACATTTGATCACTTCTCCAGTCTGGAGTTCAGATTTCAGGAGCTGGTTGAAGCAGTTGATATTTGGCAGAATTTAGCACTTAACAAAACAATTCCAGGCTTACAAAGCAGTAGCTTTTGAGCTTAGGAGAAATGCCTGGCAGCAGTTCATAGCTGTGACCAAGTTCTAATGTTCTAACTAGAGGCCTATAGAAATTTCCTGATCAATCTGTATTCATGAAGTCCAAGAAGCTTCATAAAGTTCACCCTGGGCTTGGATAAACTTCCATCAAATCTAAAGTAGGTGTTCAGGCAGATTGGTTCTGGAATATTCTGCCTCTTGGCATGGGATATGGGAAGCTGCAGGTCCTGAGCTTCAATGGACCAAGCTGTGACCTTTGCATGACCACGATATTCACACGCACTGCTCCATGGCCCTGGTCAACTGCTGCCTCCTGGGAGTTTCCAGCTGACCAGAAATGTGGGAAGACATCACTGAGGTCTGCAGTACAAATCAAATGTGAAAAACAGAATGATGTTTCCTGTGGGTGGAAGGGGAAAAAAAAAAAAAAAAAAGAAGAAAAATCAAAAGAAATCCTGTTAAGTTCTGGTCAGCTCCAAATCTTAAGCAAGTTACAGCAGAAGTACTTGTCATTTTAAATAATGGATGGTCGTGTTTAGAAGTGGCAGGAGTATCATTCTTTGTGCACAATGAAAACTGATGCAGGGGTGCAGGCACACACTAAAAAAGATAAAGATTTGCAATAATGACACGCTTGCCTCTGGCTGCTGTAGGAGGTCCATTTTTATGAATTAGCTATTACACTGTGCCTGTTTATTGAACATCCCCAGCAATGTCTGAAATTGCACAGATCTTGTGATGAAACATGACTTCTGCCCAAGGAACTTTTCAAAGTCCTTTGCTCTTCCAGCCCGCTGGAGTAGGAACACTGTGGGTGCAACAGCCCAGCAATTCTGTCCCTGCAGAAATGAGCCCTGCATTTCCAGAGTGCTTTTTAATGTATCAGTAGCCATTTACATCTTCAATAACGGTGTTGTTCAAGAAATATTGATATTCTCAGAAACTCATCAGCAGAAAGGAACAGCTTGTGGGTCATAATAACCTGTGTGTCAAATATGAATTCCCTCATTAGCTTCAGCAGCACTGAAAAAAGGCAACTGAATGACTGCAGGCTGTAGTTGCCAGATATTGCTTTCTGAAGACCTTTGTTCTGAATGAAATGAGTTAGTGTTTTACCTGGTGTCTAGAGAGATTATATCTGAGAGCTACTGCCTTCCTATTTGACCTTTGTTCTCAGCATTTTCCAAAGGAAAAAAAAATAAAAATATATATGTATGATGGAAACAGGACAAAAAGACTTTCCTTTCTCACCTGTACATAGCCCCAGTGAAATATTTCTGAGGTGCATTAAAAAGCTAATGTAAAAAAGCTGTTTCTTATTTTGCAAAATGTGGTTTGTGGGTTTGAACCCTTTTGAAGGCATTTCAGATTTAGAGAAATCAGGGTTTTTTTGTTGAAAAAGTAATATTTTTCATGTAGTAAAGGTTATTTTTCATAAAAGAAACATGAATTTAATGCTAAGGCACCTAATGCTGCTCACAGGATAAGCCTTCACTTTAGATTATCTGTAATTGTTGAGTTCCTGACTAAACTAACACTTGTGCAGGCATTTGAAGCAGATTCATTTAAATCACCTCGATAATTTCAAGGGCTCTCTGCTTCACTCTGAAATATCATGCTCGTGGCTTTCCAGCTAAAACCAGACTGTGCAGATGTTTTCTCTCTCCCATTATCCCATTCCTGCCGCTCAGACCGGGCGAGGAGCAGCATGGTCTCCACAGAAAGTGCCTCCTCCACCTACGAAGAGCTGGCCAGGGCCTACGAGCACGCCAAGATGGAAGAGCAGCTGAGGCACGCCAAGTTCACCATCACGGAGTGCTTCATATCGGACACGTCCTCGGAGCAGCTCACGGCAGGGACCAACGACTACACGGACAGCCTGACGTCCAGCACGCCCTCCGAGTCGGGCATCTGCAGGTTCACTGCCTCCCCCCCCAAGCCTCAGGACGGAGGGAGGGTGATGAACATGGCAGTTCCCAAGGCACATCGCCCAGGTGAGGCAGCAGGGAGAATGTCTGGGGCACCCCAGGGAGGGTTTCACACCACGCCCAGGCTGGGAAGAGGGTGGATCACAGTGTCTCCTGTTACTAGTCACAGATGTAACTGGGGGACTGTATTTGCAGGGATGCCAGGAATGATGAATCTGACTCCATGTTCTCAGAGGAATGATGAATCTCCATGTTCTAATTTATTACTTTATAATACTATATTATATTAAAGAATACTATACTGTATTAAAGAATACAGAAAGGATACTTACTGAATATAAAAAGATGATAATGAAAATTCATGACTCTTTCCAAAGTCTTGACACAGCCTGGCTCTGATTGGCCAAAGAGTGAAAACAACTCAAACCAGAATCCAATCAGAAGGCTAATTTATTACTTTATAATGCTATATTATATTACAGAATACTGTACTATACTAAAGAATATTAAGAAAGGATATTTACAGAATGCTAAAAAGGTAATAATGAAAACTCGTGACTCTCCAGAGTCTTGACACAGCTTGGCCCCAACTGGCCAACGAATCAAAATAATTCACACCAGAATCCAATGGAACAATCGCCTGGGGGTAGACAATCTCCAAACACATTCCACAACACAGGAGAAGCAAATGAGATAAGATTTGTTTTCCTTTTCTCTCAGGCCCCTCAGCTTCCCAGGAGAAAAGTGCTGGGCAAAGGGATTTTTTCAGGGAATGTGAATGCCACACTGGGGTTTGTGCTGATGTCTTTTTGGGGCTACCTAAAAACAGAGGCCAGACAAAATTAACGGAGTAAAAAGCCGTTATATTTATTGAAAGGCCTTCAGGTACATTTGGAGCAGACAAAGCCCTCCAGGGGCTACACCCAAACTGGATGATGGGTCAGGGGTTTTCACACTTTTATAAGTTTGGTCCATTTTAATATTGGGGGGTTGATCTTCCAATTACAGCTTCAGGTAATGAAGTCATTTACTCCACATTTGCTCCCCCCAACTCATTTTGTTTCCATCTCTCAGGGCCTGAGACAGTGAGGTGTCCTTGATCCCCAGGCCTGGAGAGGAATTATTGTGTGTGACTAAAATGGGAAAGCAGCAGCTCACACTGTGCATGGAGTTTAGAGTTATATACACTGAAGGATTGCAGGCACACAAATATCTGATAAATATAAAAGCTAAAATCCTAATCCCAGCTAATGGAACATGTGAACATATTCTTCCACATACAAAAACCATGGGAATTTAGGAGCAGCAAGAGACTGGCTGAGCCATCAAATCCACTGCTCACACTTGCAGCCATCAGGCCATTGACCCTCCTGGGATAAATAAGACCATATGTGGGTGCATCTGCCCATCTCCATCTCCAGCCAGCTCTAATAATCCCTGTCTCACTGTGCTGCTTCGTGCTTGGGAGCAGAAGTTGGCTCTCATTAACTGCTCATAAAGACAGCTTGCAGGAGATGAGCTTGTCCCTTCTGCCTTGTGGCTTGTCAGACTTGTAACAACCCTCTGGTGATGTCCTGGGGCTGTCCCACTGTCTCATTTTGACATCACCTAATATCAAACTTGGGATATCTAAATCAGGAGGGAACAAGAAAAAGGAGAAAATTAAGGCTTCAGCTCCTTGCTGCCTGAAGGTATGTTGCAATGTATTTACAAGGGTTAAGCCATAGTGTGCACTAGCCAGCCTGCTTCTAAATTTGTTATCACAGCCTCCAGAATTCCTCAAAGCTGCTGAAACATAAATTGTACTAAATTAAAAAAGAGACTAAGAAACCAAATATCAAGACCACAAGAACTAAATAACAAAAAACTATAAAACACCTAAACTATAACCAATCATATACTCCAAAAAATACAAATAAAAACAAATCACCAAAATAAAAACACCAATCAAAAAATGTATGCTTAATAATTTATAAAATCTTTAAATATATATCTAGTATAAACAATAAACAACTTCTACTTAATCAGTTATACAGAAATCCTAAATTTCCCACAAAGATACTTGAGGTACATCCAACTCTTGGGCTCAACCACATTTCCAGATCACAAACATGGTGTTTCTACTGATACCTTAGTTCCCAACAGCACAGGCAAGTTATTTGTGGTCCTCTGAGATCAAGCAGGTTATAAAATCTCAGAAGATTTGTCAGTCTTTGTTACAGGATACAGGATGTGACACAGCAGAGTAGGATTCAAATGGGAAAAAGGCATAATTATATTTGTTTCCTTTCGGAAAACATGATTTATTTTATTTTATTTTATATTACTTTATTTTTTTGCATTATTTTATTTTCTTTTGCATGATTTATTTTATTTTATTTTATTTTTTAAAATTTAATTTAATTTTATTTTATTTTAAATTTTGCCAGTGTGAGTGCTGCTACTCAGATCCACAGAAGGTAATCAGAGGTGCTCACCTATGTGAAAAAGAGTAATGAATAATCTCTGGAGGGTCTTTTGTTCAATAGTCACCATAACAAGCAGTGGTTGTGAGGACAGAGGAATGGAAGGGAGGCAGTGGGATCAGGAAGGGTCATTCAAAAGCAGGAACACTGAAAAGAAAGCATCAAGGGTTTGGCTGGAGAAAGCTAAAAGAAAAATGTGGGAAGAAAAAGCCCAAGCAAAAGAGAGACAGTTATAATACTCCAGGCAGGAAATTAGTGTGTCACACAGATAGATAAGAGGGAAAATAAGTAAGAAATAAAGTAGTGGGAGAAATTGCTGATTTCTGTGTAGTCACAGGGTAGAACCACAAACCCAGGAGCTGTAGAAATAGATAAAGATAGGAATACTTTTCATTTCTAGCTCCAAAGGAGTAAGATAAATATTTGTCCCTCCTCTGCTAAAGGGAAGCATCTGCATTCACAGCTAAGTCAAAACTGAACTCTTTCCTTCCAAGCAGTCAACAGATATTTTTTATCATTTCCTTAACAAATATCTTGCTCTCTTTCCTTTCATGTTCCAAATACATTACTTTTGCATATTTAGTATTTGGAAATATTCTGATATATTCCATATAAAGCTGATTTTCTTGAGGGCAGATAGAAACAAAATTTGGTCCCTATGCTTGAGTAAAAAATCTTCCAGGGTTGGAACAACCTGAGGGCCCCTCCAGTGATTTACAGACTTATAGTCATGTTTAGCTCTGTTATTTTTAATGGCTTTATTTTTTTCCCTTACTTTTCTTGATTAGCTTTAGCTTTCCTTTGCAGCAAGGAAATTAAATGTATTATAAAATTAATAATTGCCTTCATTACCTTGAAAGAATAATTGAGTGTTCCAGTGGGGCAATTTGAATGTTGTCCCATAAATATTGAATAATGCACCATTAAAGGTCACTTTCTGAAGGGTTTTAAACAAAACATATGGATAGAAGGAACCTTCAGCAGTAGCAGAGAGACCAATATTTTAGTTTTCAAGTCAGTAAGGAAACACTTACTGGGCATCTTTCTTCTTTTACCCACCACTTGAGAAATTTGCCAGAGGTAATTTTTAATTCAAACATAATTAATCAAAGTCATTCTCCATTTAAGGACGTGGCAAAGAAATAAAAAAATCTTCAGGTATTCGGTTTCAGTAGACAAGAACATTTGAGATAAATCACTGTGCTGCTTCAGCACACCTTTATTCTTCCTTGAAGTAAATTGTTTCTTTCAAGAGAACTTTCACCTGTTTTAATGGTGCTTTGCTTTTCTTCTCAGCCAATTCAATTTTCCTGGGAAAATGTCACTTTCAATCACTTCTGCCTCTTCTACCTAATGTCTGTCCTCCCTTTTCAAACTGCTGCCTGTTGCATCTTATGGGTGCAGTAAAGCTTTGAGAGTTTGCAATAAGTACTATTTGTTTTTCAAAATAATTCCCAACAATTATACGACAGTCTGAAGAAAGACTGTGAGAAAAAACTTACTTTGATAAATGGGGGATTTGGAAATTAATCCAACCAATGGCAAAGCAGAAAATTAACTTACAGAAGGTAACTCTGAGGAGTTTGCTGGTGAATTCCTGGGGATGGAGATGAGGCTCAGAGGTTCCTGCATCCTCCTTTTTGTCCTTCTCTTAGACAGGAGTGGCATTTGCTTTTCTCCAGTCTTCAGGCACTTCTCCCAATCCTATGATCCCTCAAAGGTTCTTGACAGAGGCTTCAACAGGATCTGCCAGTTCCCTCAGCCCCTGAAGGCACATTCCATCAAAGTCCATCCATTTACACATATCCAGTTTGCTTAAGCATTCCCTGACCTGATCCTTGTCCACCAGGGCTGAGTCTCTTGCTCCAGACTGTTCCACTGATCTCTTGGACCTGGGATTCCCGAAGGCTGCTCTGGCCAGGGAAGACTGAGGCCAGTAAAGCCTCCAGGGTCTCAGCCTTTTCCATGTCCTGTGTCACCAGGTTCCACTCAGCAGTGGGGCCACACTTTCCCTGGCCTTCCTGTTGTCACCATAAACTTTCAGAGTATTCCTTTTCCTTTTCCTTTTCCTTTTCCTTTTCCTTTTCCTTTTCCTTTTCCTTTTCCTTTTCCTTTTCCTTTTCC
>JAYDZK010000001.1:111620033-111631866 GCA_034509185.1 Euphonia xanthogaster
CAGAGCAGCTGGGGCTGCCCCTGGATCCCTGGCAGTGCCCAAGGCCAGGCTGGACACTGGGGCTTGGAGCAGCCTGGCACAGTGGGAGGTGTCCCTGCCCATGGCAGGGGGTTGGAATGAGATGAACTTTAAGGTCCCTTCCAACCCAAACCATCCTGGGATTCTGTGATTATTTGTAGTTCATGCCTCATCATGAACAGCACCACCACTATTTTCCTTTTCATACTATCACATTACAAACTGCCAAGCAAACTGGAATTGCTGCCTAACAACAGCCTCTGCACAGCTTCCCAAAAGTGCAGGGGTGGATGCAGACATGAGGTGTTGTGGACTGCACAGAGCTGTCAGACCTCATCTGCCCAGACCTTGAATGTGACTGCCTGGAGATGGTGACATTTTTCAGGAAGCCATCAGAATAGTCATGTGTCCCAGGAGGCACCTTAAAAGAGAAAATTGAAGCAGTAAAAACAGCACAGCAGGATTTTACAGCTGCGGGATAAATCCCATCCTTTACAAAAGTGGGTCCTCTCAGCTCCTGTGCAGTGTTAAAATCCTTCAAGCTGTAAAAATGGGGGCAACACATTGTTTTCATTGCATCTTTCTCAGCATCAAAACTCCCAGAAATGTGGGACTTGGATTATTGTTTTCCTCCCCACAGTTGCCATTAACTACCAGTTTGGTTAGTAAGGTCAGGTCCTCAAGGAATCATTGAAGCAGAGCAAAACTGAGGCAATTTTTCATATAAATATTCATAAATTTCAACTGTTGTAAACCCAAGTTTACCTGCGAGGTTGACAAATGAGTCAGTCCCTCGTCCTCCAAGAAAGGGACAGAAATTGGAGAGAAATGCACTCTCTTCCTACCTCCCACTGTGCCATCAAAGAGTCTGTAATGTAGAAAAATGGAAGATAATTGTAGAGCTTCAAAGAGTTTCATAATAATGTTCCTTTTTTTCTGTTTTAAGAATAATAATCACAAATTGAGTTATCATAACAATCATTCTTCACTGCAATAAACATTGCTGGAGCAGGTTATTAAAAATAGATTCCCATTATTATAATTTTAAATCTCAGTAATAGCCTCAGCCAAGAAGCCTGTTGTGTTTTTTTTCTCTTTACTCCTAAATTATTGTGCTGGAGAAAAGAACCACTATTAACTGGGAAATATTTTGATATTTTTGCATCCCAAGTACTATTTATGTCTGGGGTTCTTTTGTGGACAGACCATTTACTTGTATCCCCTGGAAATGAGTTCATGCTTGGAAAGAATAACATCAGACAAGGGCTTGAATGGGAAATATCTAGAAAATTTTCATTTCTTTCAATTTGCAGAAACTTCCTTTCCCACGGGGATACTGCAAAATCAGACCCCCAATTATATTTTTCCCTTTTGCTATTCAGCAGTAAAAAGAACCTTTGATTATATTTGACATTGCCCTTAAGGGTTTGTTGGACTTGGAATTTCTCTACCTGATGTCACAAAACAAGTTCAAGGTCATTTTTGACCATCCCACCTCCTCAAAAGTGGGGAGAGATCACATGAAGGACTGAAGCATCCCAAATATGATCCCAGAGAAGAAATGTCTCTCAGGGATCTCTAGTAGATTTGGAAACCCATTTGAAGCATCCCAAGATTTTATATCTCAGAACTTCCTCCACAAACTTTCAGCTGGGGAAAGGAACCAGTTTGGAAAGAAGCCTGCTCGTGATTGGGGACAAATGGCATTTTTGGAGAGGCAAACTCTGGAAAAAAAAAAGATTTTCTAGGGACTGATTTCACAGCTATGAAGATTTCAGGGACACCCCACTCTCCATAGGGAACCTGAGTGCTTTTCTGGGTCCTTCCACCTGCACAAAGCAGGGGCTCCCCTTCTCCCAGCCCCTGCTCCCCTGGAAGCACTTTCCTCCTGCTGCCCTTGTGTTCTTGGCTGGTGGGCAAGAACATTTCTCTCCTCTCCATTTTCCTGCCCTTCCTCTTGGCCCCCATGTCCCAGATGAGATTTGGCCAGATGATATTGCCTTTTAACATCAGCCCAAGGCCAGGCCAGGCCTGCTCTCAACCAAGCCCTCACCATCCAGATTTGGGCACTTCTTGGGTTTTTACAGCTGGGCACCTCAGTTCAGCAGCCCTAGTCTAGCCCTTAAACCTTTCCTAGTTAAGCAGATTAACTAGGAAAAAAATACTGATTTAACCTCTCCAGCTTTGCTGAATGATCATGTTCTCTCAGTGTTTCAAATGCCTTAATTAGCATTTTTGACCCAATTTAGAAGTTTCTCGCTGTTTTGACTAATCCTGGTGATTGAACAGCAAAGCCTTAGCATGTAGACAAGCCTTGAGCTAAAGAATGCAAGTACTTTATTAAAAGATTTACAAGGGTCCCTTAAATGCAGCCTGGATATCACCTGCAGTGCCTACATGTTGTTTCAAACACCCAAGTCAAGAAACAAATCTTCTTTTCCAGAATTCAGTCGCTGCAGCTAAAAATAAGCTGCTTAGCATAATGAGAAAAATAAGAACCAGGCAGCAGTGGAAGGCACAGTATTTTTCCAGTGTCAGCCCCAAGATGTGAACTCTTTTTCTCTGCCCTGTGAGTTCAGGGGTCTTTCCCTCTGACACAGTGACTGGAGTCCATTAAGGGACTGGACTTTTGTTGGAAAGCTGCTGACAGAGCTCCACTGGCTGTGACTGAATCCAACACAAATTTGGCCACAGGGGATTCAGCAAAGGCTGGCACTCTCAACAGCTCCCCTTTAGCCTCCTTTCCCCCTGCCTACTATATTACCCTGACTGAAAATGGGGAATAATTCCATGAATTCCATGGTTTCCAGATCCAAAACTGAATTTCTTGAAGATGCAGAGGAATCTATGTATCTTTCTGTTGCTGTTGTTCAGAAATCACAAAGCAAAGTACACAAAGGCTGAGATAAGGGTTGTTTTCTGTTTTGGTTTTATATTTGCACTGTCTGGTTTGAAATACAGAATATATATGAAATATATATATATGAAATATTTCTATATGAAATATATGCATATGAAATATTTGAAATAGAATATCTATGAAAAAATATGAATATATATACACACACTGTGTATGATGTGTATACAGAACAAAGAAATCCCCATCCTGAATCTACAGTGGGAGACCAAGATCCAGTTTTGAGAGAAGTACATAAGGAGACAAATCAAAATAAGCAGGTGGAAAAACAGAAGGAGAGGCACAGAGTGGGGAAAAACCTTCTTGCCTACACTTTTAACAGTAGTAAATACTCTTAGCATGACTGTTAATTTGTGTATATACTTATGTGGTGTATCCTGAAATTATTCCCCTAGATGAGCATCTCTGATGTTTCCATATTAAATCCTTCTGTGCATGGAACACCTTCTCTTTATTTTCTGCTGCACTGTTGGAAAAGCAGGAGCACATCACAAAATACAGGCTGTGCCATTTGCTGCTTATCCTAGAAATGGCACATCAGTGATGAGAGGAAATTGCCTTTATCTTGTCTCAGGTTTTATTTCTGTGGAGTATCAGCAGCTTTTTTCTCCTTCAGCTGAGAAAAGCTGAATGTTCTGCAGGGATGAAAACCATTTAATTCTGCATTTAATTTGATGTGACTACATACTTGATATCACTGGCTTTGGTTTTTATTCTGGTGGATTTGCAGACAGGAAGGCCCACACTGCAAGTTTTTTAACCATGCCAGTACAATAAAAATGAACTTAAACAGGATCAGATCAGAAGCTGAAATATTCTGGGATCAGAAAGGAAAACAATATCAGGGTGAATCTTGAGTTTACATGGGACAGCTGTTCAGTTGCAAGGCTTCTGTGCTATTGTGATGTGGGAGTCTCATTTTAGGTACTTTAGGAGATGTCTGCAACATAAATACAAGTCATTGGTGGCACTGGAACAGGTTTTCCAGAAAAGCTGAGGCTGCCTCATCCCTGGATGTGTTCAGAGCCAGACTGGACTGGGCTTGGAACAGCCTGGGATAGTGGAAGGATTTGAAAATAAATAATCATTAACATCCAACTCAAACCCTTCTGTGAGTCTGTAATTAAAGTAATGTAAATTATTTTTGCAATTGCCACCTCTGAATCAGTGATACTGGTGTTAGGAAGAGAGTTTTTAATTAGAGGAGAGAAGTGCACAAGTGCTACCAATTCCTCAAAGACACTCCGAGGAATGTGTAGCAAAAAAAAAATCTTTTCCTGTTGCTTCCTAATTTATTCTTTATTTTGATTTCAAAATTAACACTGACTTTGGAAAGAAAACAGCATCCCAAACTGTGTTGGTTCAGGATACTCTTGGGGTTTTTTTTTTTTTTTATTTTTTCTAGACTAAAATTTGCACATTAAGGAAACCCCATCCCTCCCCCAAGAATGGCCATTTTCTACCTTTTGATTAGCAAAAAAGTCTTATTAAAAGTGAGCAGTTTTCTAATTTAATTTAATTTTGGTTTTCTAAAGTGGATTATTTGCTTTGTGGTCCATATATATACATTATATATATATATATATATATATATATATATATATACATAAAAACAGCAGCTATTAGACTACCCATGTTGTCTGTAGCTTTAGACACATTTGATTGAGCTGTAGTAACTGAAGAGCTTTATGCCTTAAGCAAGGATTACATTTATCAGTAAATTTTCAGCTACTTTCATGTTCTTACAGTCATAACTTCAATATTAAATTGTTAAAACTACCAGCAAAAGTTCCAAATCAAATCAAAGATGCTCTGTCTACTTCAATTAACACAAGAGATATTTTAGAACACTTCTCTTAAGTGTCCCTAACTTGAACCTCACTTCTATTAAAAAAATAGATTTTTAATTTTGAAAATGCCAAACAATTTCACCTTCACAGTGTTGGGACACAGTGTGTGTCATTTTTGCTGTCAGTCAGTTCAAGGCTGGGGTTTCCATCCAAACAAGAACAGATCCAGCCCTGCTTTAAGGTTCTTGCAGACATTTACAGCCATTCCTGATTTAATTAAGTCAGGCTCTGTTGTTCCCCCGTGCCAAGAGGACCTGAGTGTAATCTGAGCTCCACAACAGAGCCAGCACTACCACACCTGAAAATGGAAACCAAACCTTACCTGCAAGAAGGGTCATGCTTGTGCTCTTCTTGGAAATTAAAGCAGGAAATCCTATCACTAGAGAAAAAAACTTCAGTTTTTAACAGTTCTAATCTGACTGTAGTGATGCTCTGTGCCATCCATGGAAGAGCTTTATGTGCTTTAAAGCACAGCTCTGCAGGTGGATTTCAGTATGGAAATATTGAGCATCCCTAATTTAAATGTGAGGGCTGTGAGAACCCCTGGTCCCAGGGGATTAATTAACAAAAATGCAATGCTGCACCTCGTCAGCACCACTCAGGGGATTCAGACTAATGGACCTGGGGAGAGAGAGTTACAGAAATTCCTACAGAAATTCCCCCCTAACTCAGCAGAGAGCAGGGCAGTGCTGATGTTGGTTTCCCTGCTCCAGCCTGATCTGCCCAGCTCTATGAGCAGCAATTTTGCTCTCCTATTGTTGTGGCATGCTCAGGTTTATCCCTGAATTCACAGGGATGGCTCAGAGCCTGATGTTGGAAAATCCCAACTCTACAGAGACAGGGCAACTGAGAGGCATTTTAAAAGATTTTATTCCATTATCAGTCTCGTAGAAGGGTGAGACACAAAAGATGTAAAACTTAAGACCATTCTATCAGAAGCCACCCTATTTCCTGGTTACAATACCCTATAAATGTTTTTCAGCCTATTAGCTTTTGCCACACAATGCTGCTAGTTCTTCAAACACCACTTATTATTGTGAAAATGCCAAATAATTTCACTTCCACAGTGGTGGGACACGGTGTGTGTGATTTTTGCTGTCAGCCAGCCCAAGGTAACCAGTGGCAGGGGTTTCCATCCAGACAAGAACAGATCCAGCCCTGCTTTCAGGTCCTATTACTAGCACCTTATAAATAATAGGTCACCTATAATTTTACCCCATATAAATAATAGGTCACCTATTATTTTCACCCATATTTTACCCACCTATTATTTTTACCCCATATGCATTATATGCATATTTCACAGTTCTAATTCTCCAAAATACCTGGGTTTTTTTGCAAGACTATCTTTTGAAAGTTGTTTCTAGTTCAATCTCTCTCTCAACCATGTCATCTCTATTCCATGGCCTTCCTAACCAGCACACCTTATCTCAGAGTTTGCATACGGATGTACAAGATGCTGCAAGCTTTCACTTAGGTTTTGGGAGTCCTTTACAAATCCATTTCTCACACCTGGAGAGGTCAACAGAGCAGCTCCTGCTGATTCCAGTGAACCCTGAAAGCTCCTCACCTCTCCAGCCTCTGTGCTGGCTCCAGGCTCCCAACACATCTCAGGAATAATCCTGTTTCCATGGAGCCACGATTGATTTAACCCCCAGCTGAAGAAAGGTATAATTGAGCAGCTTCTGTTCACTGCACCCAGGAGCAGCAAATGAGTTTTAAAAGTCCAGCCTTGCTAACAAGGGGCACCTCACCCAGGTTTCCAGCACAGTTTTCCAAGTTTTCCCAGCCACTGGCAGGAAAGTGCTGTCTCAGAACGTCCTTAAAAATGCATGAGGCCGCTTGCGTGACAAGGCACAGACGGGAAGGGAGCGCTCCTGGCCTTACCTTTTCTGTCACCATTTCATTATTTATTGACAGATTTGCTGCCTTTAGTCCTGGAGTGGGTATTGATTTACACAGTGAGGCCCCTTTTGTATGTTTTCATAACTTAGACACCTCGTTAAATCCAAGCAGGAAGGGATCAGTTGTGCAGGTGCAGCAGCCCTGTGAGGCTGGACATCCACATGGCTTATCCATAGGGTCTAAATCTGTGTGACCCCTGGAGTTAATCAATTTTTCCTTCCTTACTCAGCTCAGTGTCAGAGAAGCCCTTAAAAATACATCAGTTCTCCTTAAAGTTACTTCTGGAAAGGACAAAGCATCTGGCAGGTCTTTTGAAAGTGCAGCACTGCGTTAGAGACTTAAGTTCTGCTTAGAGAAATGCAAACCAAAAACGTGCTTCGATTCCTGTTCCATTAGATCTTCCAGGAAGAGGCAACAATGTGATAACCGAGGCTCCTGCCATCCTCCCAGGCAGCTGCACAGTCTGTTATGTCAGTGGAGCTCAGATGGATGATCTCAGTTCAGCTACAGCAGTCATGCTTTTGCTTTAAGACATCTTGATCAAAGGCATTTTCTTGGAATCAGAAGGCTTAAATCTAAATAACAAAATGAATCACCTTTTAAAAAAGAGAAAAAAATCCACATTAGTTGGAATGCTCATTTTCAGTCACTTAAACCTAATCTCCAGTAAGTAGAAATCAATTTAAAGTCTTGCTGAAATCAATAGAGTCAGTGATTTATAGCAGTAGCAAATTTGGCTCCTGAACTACAGATTTCCTGATACCCTGGTGTTCCTTAAGAGATAACTCCAACCATTGTAGTCAACAGCAACTGTTGTTTTTATTTTGCTCTGTGAATCACAGCTGGTATTTTGAGTATTTTTATGGAAATGCCAGTTGTAGCAGACTGCAAGGTGAAACATTTAACCAGGTGTTACAGATCTCCAAACCATCCATGAGGGTGCAGTTTTTGTGTAGAAAGTTGTAAAGTACAGCCCTGCAGGGGTGACAGGGAATTCTGATTTCTCCAGCTAGAAATGGGAAACCTGGCTATTTCTTTTTCACCTTTTTAGGTGAAAAATAGAAACAGCATAAGGGTGGGGTGTTTTTCTGCCTGCTGAAACACGGAGAGAAGCACAAGAGGATGTGATGCTGTGGGTCAGAGAGCCAGGAAGGGCAGGGTGGCAGCTGAAATGAATCCTGCATTTAATCAGTTTAAAAGTACCCCCCAAATGCTGAGCACTTTAATAATTTTTCCTGGGTACCTGAGCAGAAGTTGGAGCTGCTCTGGAGAAGGGAAGGGCACGTGCCTGCTCTCACAGCAGCTTTTTCACTGATGAGGAAGCTGTGCCCTGTCTCCTCCCTCCTTCCTTCCTTCCTTTCCCCTTCTGCTGCTTGGCTGTTCTCAGACCTCCTGCCATTTATTCTGGATCACCTCAGAGGATTATTAAATCCAGTTTTTGTCTTGAAAAAGGGGCCTCAGCAGGAGCCTGTGTGTGCTGATAATGGTGTGCTCCTGTTGGCAGAGAGCGAGCTGAGATTCTCCCTCCTATGGCCAGTCAGAAATTTGCATATGAAAATTCCATCTTCATTTCCATTACTGAAAAACACTGGCTCTAGAAATTGGAGCCCTGGCATTCAAGGCACTCTTCAGACATTTTTACTCGACTTGTGGCATTTTGCTGCAAGAAAATAACAATTCTCCAATAAATTGGGAAGGCAGCTCCGCACTGAGCAGATCCTGGGACCTGTATCAGCCACGCAAGGAGGTGCAGGACTGATCCTCCTCACCCCCCCTTCTTGGCTGAGCGGGACACAGGGCCAAGCTAAGCTAATAATTGGCTTTATTGCTCATTAAGTCTGTTTGTCCCTGGTGCTGCAGAGCCCTGCAGGTGAGGGGATGGTTTCGGCGCAGTGCGGACCCGAGATGGACAGGGAGGGAGCACCAGGAGGTTTCCAACACTGACAGCAGCAATTGTGAGAAATGTTACTGCTGCTATCAGCCTGGCTTCAGACCAAGCTGCTGCTGTCCAAGAAAGCTTTGCCTGCTAAGTTTTTAATGGTGTGTCAGTTCTGGATGTGACAAAGGCCTCTGAGCATCACTTACACTCATTTTTTTCAGCAAACCTCTCACCTTGTCCTTGCAAACCCTTCACTCTTTCCTCGTTTCTAATGCAGGTTTTCCCTTATAGGCAGTCTTTGTCCTGAAAAACAGCCTGTGAGTAGCAGCAAAGGCTTCACTGATTTATTTACTGTGCTAGTGAGCTGGAAAAACCAAGTGTAATTTTTTAATCAGCATAAACCTGAGCTTGGAACTATGTCAGCAGCTCTGTCTCCTTTGCTTCCTTTCAAAGGAAAACACAACATCCCATCAGTGCTTCCCCTTCCAAAGTCAGCAAAGCCAGGAGATGCCCACCAGAGTTGGACTCCATCCACACAGCACTTGTACACCCCCAGCACTGCACAAGGTCATGATTTGCTCCTAAATCAACATAATTACATCAACTTCCCTGAGGTAACAGGGCTGTAGGGACTCAACCTGGCATGATTTCTGATCCCATGGAATCATCCCAGAGAAGCCTCTGAGAGCTTTAGTTTTTGCCCACACACCTCTTGCAGCAGGATGTGTGAATGCCCTGTTCAAGCAGTCTGGTCCTTACCTTTGTTAAATAAAACACCCTGTCATAGTCACCAGCCCTGCTTCTCAAAACTTTCTGAGATAATCCCTCAAATAGCACAGAATTTCCTCCACATGGCAACCACAACTTGAAAACCCTCAGGCTGTCACCCTCACTGATGGTATCTCTGTTGGAGTGTTGTGAAGACAAATTGCTTTTGCTTTAGTGGAGGCTCTGATTCATGAGAAAATGCATTGACCTCTCATGTAAAAACTGGGTAAGAGCATCCTTTTTTGCAGTCTGTGATGATCCTTGTATTGAAAATAGCACAAATCCTTAGAAATTTTTTTCTTCTGGAGTAGATGAAAGCAAAAAGAAAAACACCATGCAAGCTCTCTGGCATTTGAAAGAGGAATGAGGTAAATCTTTTGGGAGAAAGGAGTGCTTCTCAGCTTGGTTTAGTTCCACAGACAAGGCAGCTATCTTGAATAAAATCCAAGAAAAATTCAGCACTGATGTTTTCCCTGCATGTAGCCTGTCAAATTCATCTCAACCCTTCCCACACCTGAGGCTGACCTCTGGAATATGGCTAAAAATGTCTGTTGATTTTTTTGCAAAGTGTTTTATATCAGCTTAGTTGTACTGAAATAAGGATAAATTATTTTTATTCAGTGTTGCATTAACTCAGAAAATACTCCCTTTTTGGTAGAATGTGTTGCTTATTGTAAATATCACAGTTAAGTGATTTTTAGCATTTGTTTACAAATATTTATTCGAACTAACATTTTCTTAAATGTACTATACTAAATAATTCATTAGAGGGCTGGCCATTAAGGAAAAAAAAAAGGCTGAGGTAGCTCTGGCTTAAATTGCAGCATTCAGATTTGACTGGGTGCTTATTTCTGTACAAACTCAAGGTTCCTATACAGCAAATCCTCCTTTCTTAAAAAATTGCAGAATCACTGAAAGGTCAGGGTGGGAAGGGACCTCTGAAGATCATCCAGTCCAAACCCCATTTTTAAAAATGCATCAGAAAACTGTAGTTTTAGAATGTCTTTTGTACTAATTAAGCCAAAATGCATGAATTATTAAACATGCTCATTTACAGTGCTCATGCACTTGAAAGGTTTGCTTTCATTACTAATAAGGCACAAACATAGCTGAAAAGAGGTAATTAGAGCATCAAAGGCAATGAACCATCCTGAAACTTCATAATGTTTTGCCCAAAAAAAAACATCATTCAGCTGAACAGCAAGAAACCAAAACAATTCCTTCACTGTTGTGTCCAGAGGATAAGAACCAAAGTCCTCCCAAGCAGCTCCAGAGATACAGCAAGAAACCTTTTTTTTCTGCTCAAAAAATACCTTCAGAATTGGTGTAGGAATGGCAAAGGTGAACCCCCGTGGTTACATTTCAAAGATTGTGTTTTCAAGTCAGAAACCCATTAGTTCTTCTAAATCAAAGACTTTTTTTTTTTTTTTTTCATCCTGCGAGACCGTTTCAACCCTAGCACAGAAGGAAAAAAGTTCCATTCTCAAAATTTTTCTTTGCCAGTGATTTTAATAATGTGCCCTGGTTTATAAGCAGTTGCAGGGAGAGATGCTCCTTGCAGATGAGAAGGAGCACTGACGCTTTTTATGATGGGAAAATGTGTACATCACATCAAATAATGAGGGCTCTGCATAAACCATGTCAGAGACTGTGCTTTGAGTACCCAGCTTTGGAGAACAAGTTACACTCTGTGGTTTCTCATTACTGAAATCCTGCTGGAACTTTGCCCCCAGACATTTAGAAAATTGCAGTAAAATGACTGCATATTGTTTACACAGATTATTGACTATGCTTTCTTATGTAGATTTAAGGGGGGAAGGGGGAGGAAAGATCTTTTTTACATAGCTCCAAGCTCCTAAATACACTTGAGAAATGTCTAGACAGCAGCTTGAAAACCAACCTCCATCTCTGTAAGGTTCAACACTCATCTTTTTTGTAGTCCACTGATACCCATGGCTCTCAAGAAGCAGCAAATGTGCCAAGGCACAGAATCAGCCCCGTGAGGGACCCACGGGGAGCTGTCAGAGAGCCACGCTCCAGCTGCTGCTCCACACCAGCTCCTTCCTGGAAAGCCAACCGAAAAAAAAAGCAGAAAATGCAGTAAAAAGAGGGAGCAGATGTAAAATGTCCTGGCTGGTGTTAACAAGGCAGTGGCAGCCCCTCAGAGGCAGTGGTGGGTGACAGACACCTTCGGGAAAAAGCCAGTTGTTGTGGGAATGGAAACATGGAGTGGTTTGGGTTGGAAGGGATGTTAAAGCTCATCCAGTGCCACCCCTGCCATGGCAGGGACACCTCCCACTGTCCCAGGCTGCTCCCAGCCCCAGTGTCCATCCTGGCCTTGGGCACTGCCAGGGATCCAGGGCAGCCCCAGCTGCTCTGGGAATTCCATCCCAGCCCTTCCCCACCCTGCCAGGGAGCCATTCCCAATTCCCAAGATCCCATCCAGCCCTGCCCTCTGGCACTGGGAGCCATTCCCTGGGTGCTGTCCCTCCCTGC
>JAYDZK010000001.1:111659405-111678042 GCA_034509185.1 Euphonia xanthogaster
GGAAAAGGAAAAGGAAAAGGAAAAGGAAAAGGAAAAGGAAAAGGAAAAGGAAAAGGAAAAGGAAAAGGAAAAGGAAGAGGAAGAGGAAGAGGAAGAGGAAGAGGAAGAGGAAGAGGAAGAGGAAGAGGAAGAGGAAGAGGAAAAGGAAAAGGAAAAGGAAAAGGAAAAGGAAAAAAAAGGAAAAGGAAAAGGAAAAGGAAAAGGAAAAGGAAAGAGAGATCAATAAATTCATTTGACATAGCTACCAAACTGGGCCCTAAAAACAAATATTCCTCAAAGTTTGACTGAAATCCACTCAGAAGAGAAAAAAACAACCAGAGCAGGTGCACAAAACCTTGTAAGGCAAACACAGCCTCGGTCTCTTTGCTGTTCTTTGGAATTCAAAGTGTGAGAAGCTGAGTAAGCAGAACAAAAAATAAATAGTTAGTGAAATGCAGAAGGAAACGTGGTCAGCAGATCACTAAAGCAGCATTATTCACCTGGACTTTGACTATTTAGCTCAGTTAAATTCATGATCCATAAAACAGAGAGCAATAAAATCCATTTTTTTGTTGTTGCTGTTGCAGTGTTGAATTAAAGTCTCACTAATGCTTGAGAAAACATTGCTCTCTCCCAGCCACTGGGGTGGGCTTTTTAATCAGGAAGCTGAGCAATTGCAGGTTGTTATTTCCCCTTGACAAGTTTCAACCCAAGCCTCTTTCAATGCCCTGGTGCTTTAAAGACTCCCCCGAGTGCAGGAGGCCGAGCTCCAGCACCAAGACAGAGCTCCAAACCATGACACAATGCACTTCCAGGGTTTTAAGCAAAGTTTTTTGGGTTTCAGCCCAAAAATGGGGCTGCAAGTGACAAAGGCAACCCCTGCACCATTCCTGCCCTCCAGGACTGGGACACGGGCGCGCATCCCTGGGGAAGCTCCAAGCCCAGCGTGGGGTGTGGGGAGGAGAAGCAGCAGCACGGGGACCCTGGTGTCCCCCTGGGCTCTCCTGCTCCTGTGGGACACGGACCAGGGCTGGCCTTGGCTGGGCTGGAGGTTGGACTCAGCCTTAGAGGCTTTTCCCAGCCACGCCGCTCCGTGGCTGCTGCTCCTCAGCCTCTCCAGGGTTGGCTCTGCAGCCAGGGCTGGAATTGTTTTCCAGGACATCCTGTGCTGATGTTTCTGCTGCTGTTTCTCCCATGCTACCCCATTATCCAGAAAACTGCTGGAGATTCCCAGTGGGAAACTTCACCTGTGCCACTGGGGCTGCCCCTGGAGCAGCTGGCTGAGGAGATCCCACTGTGGCCAGGTGCAGGGCTTGAGACCCTGAGTGGATGGATGGTGGATATTGGGATGAAATTCCTCCCTGGCAGGGTGGGGAGGGCTGGGATGGGATTCCCAGAGCAGCTGGGGCTGGCCCTGGATCCCTGGCAGTGCCCAAGGCCAGGCTGGACACTGGGGTTGGAGCAGCCTGGGACAGTGGGAGGGGTCCCTGCCATGGCAAATCTTCCAAGATTTATTTATTCCACTTGTGATGGAAAAGGGCAGCCCTGAGATTGGACCCCAAAAAACCCAGCAATGAGACAGTTGAACAAAATAATTAAAGATTAAGCCAAAACCATAAATATCCTTATTAAAAGTATTTAATTAGTTAAATCCTTTAAAAATCTTATAACTGAAAATCTTAAGACCTTCTGAACCGTGTAGTGAAGATGTGATCCCTACCTATATCAAAAATAACAAAACCAAATCACATCATCTAAACCAACTCAGAAATCCCCTCTCTGACTCATTCAAAATTCCTTCACCAATCCTGACACTCCAGAGTTTTTGCTGTTCCAGGGGTGCCAGCAGCCTGGCATGGAGGGGGCACCTCAGGGTTGGCACTTTTCCTTGCCCAGTGACTCCGGGGGCACTCGGGGGTTCATTGATGCTGGGATGCCCCACAGGAGCTTGCAGCAGCCAGCTCGAGGGTCCCAGCTTGTTCCAGAGGGGCTGGGATCACACCCCAGCAGCTGAGAGGAATTTATTCTGTTTGAGATGCACCTGCCAAGACTGGTGGAATAATGGGAAGAGGCTCCTTGACCCCAAACTCTGCTGCTGGCAACATCCTCGGGAGGAGAGGGGTGAAAAATTTGCATTTTCATGAGGTTTCCTATTCATGGATGCATTACCCAGCAATTCTGGGTGGATAAGTGGTGGTGAGTGTTTACCTGGCCACTGGACAGAGCGAGGAGTTACTGGTATTGCTGCTGGAAGGAAAAATAAGTGTAGGAAAACTGCAGGAATTTGGGATGTGTGAGCAGTGCTGCCTTTGGGAACAACTTTCAGCTCATCTGCTGCCCAGTTTGGGAAATGCTGCCCGGGGTGTGCTGAGCCCTGCAGCTCAGAGCTCTGCCCCAAACCCACTCCTGTTCCTCCATGTGGAAAAAAGCAAATCCAAGGTTTTAGCTAGAGGAGAGCCGTGGATGGGGGGGCACTGGGGTGACCTCACCTGGAATCCTGTTTGCAATGGAAGGAGATTCAGCTGTTAGAGAGTGTCCAGAGGAGGGCAGTGAGGATGGCCAAGGGTCTTGAGGGGAAGCAGGATGAGGAGCAGCTGAGGGCACTTGGAATGTTCATTTCCAAGGGGGAAACTCCTTGGGATCTGCAGCTTCCTCCTGAGGGAAGAGCAGGGACAGACACTGAATTCTCCTCTGGAACGGCTGGAGCTGTGCCAGGGGGGGTTTAGGTTGGATATCAGGGAAAGATTCTTCTCCCAGAGGTGCTCAGGCACTGGAACAGGGAAGAAAAAAGATAATTTTAATAACTGATTATCAATTGTTCCCACCTCAGAGCAACGTGGGTGCAGCATCACACACACACACAAAACCTGCTTTGTCCTCTTCCTGCACAAGCTGGAGAAATAGCTTTTGTTTTCTCATTAATGAAATATTAATTGTGTGTTTATATTTTGGTGTGGCCTAAAGTGAGTATTAGAGTGCCCATAAATAAAACATTGCCGACTTCAATACAGGACGGGGTTTTCTCACATTTGTCTTAAATGAGCTCATTACAGTGGAGAAGGTAATAAATATTTGATTTCAGGGCATGTTAATGAGGTGCTTGCTCGTGAATTCAAAGTGTTTAGCAGGATTTTCTCTCCCCTTCAAACATGTTATATAGTGCAAACATTTTGAATTATTTAATCAGGAGGATCTTTAGGCACTCCCGTGCTGTGTTTAAAAACCTAAACCCACAAAGCCACAGAAGCAATTAATGGCTGCAGCTTCCCAAGCAGACGCTAATTTGGTGAATGATATTGTTTGTTTTTTATTCAGGGTTTCCACGGAGGGCTTCCCTGCCTTTGGAGCTCTCCCTGAGCACCGTGTGGCACAGCAGCAGCACTCAGCCCCTGTGGGCACGCTTCCAAAAGGCTTTATTGGCATTTTAACCCGCTGGGTTGTGCCATCAAGGCTCTTTTAACACAGAGGCAAACGGTGGGATTTATGTTTTTGCAGTTAAATCCATATTTCTCACCTGTCACCACCACGTTCTCGTGGAAGTGCTGCAGAGGTTGGAGAGCAGAAGTGCAGTTGGGAGGGTCCAGCCTGGTGGAATTTGGTTTCTCTCAAAGTTCTTCTTCTTCTCTCTGCCTGGCCTGGTATGGAATTTACATGTTGTTACACCCTGTGCTGGGTTGTTGTAATTACAGCTCTAATTATGATTATCCCTGAATTGTGGAGGGAATTCCTCCCTGGCAGGGTGAGGAGGGGCTGGGCTGGGATTCCCAGAGCAGCTGGGGCTGCCCCTGGATCCCTGGCAGTGCCCAGGGCCAGGCTGGACACTGGGGCTTGGAACACCTGGGACAGTGGGAGGTGTCCCTGCCTGGCAGGGCTGGGCTGGGATGGGATTCCAGGTCCCTTCCCACCCAAACCACTCCATGACTCTGTAAAGAAGCAACACCCCACTAAAAGTGGTGATCCCAAGTATTTCTCCTCACGTGGGCCCGTTGTTTTATTCAGCCACTGCATGAACAGCACGCTTTTTCCCTCTTGATTTTTCCTCCTTTGCATCTCTGACCGTGAACTTGGAAGTGCTCCAGGTTCCTGCAGCTCCATCACAGCCTCTCCAGGCAAGGCAGAGGTGGGAGCAGCTCTGGGAGGGCTCGATGGTCACGCCACACTCAGCGGGCAAGTCCAGGGCTCAGCTTCCTCTGGGAGTGGTTTCTGGTTCCTTGTTGGGTGTTAAAAGGGGGAAAAGGACTGCAGGAAGTTCTGCAATTCTAAAAATTTGGTTCATCTTCCTTCATCATGGAAACCAAGAGGGGAAAAACACAGAACTTGTATTTTGGAATTTGTTCCAAAATAAGATATTTTGGAGCAGCAGCTGAGAAAAATGCCTTTTATTAGGAATGGAGGTGAGCCTTGATGTGGTTTCACCACTCTTTAAAACAGATTCAGTTTCTGCCTGCTGGCCATTCCCTGAGCTGGCAATTCCCTTGTTGGAGAAAGAGTGGGAATGTTGGGAACCCCTGGAATCAGACCCTCAAAATGTCCCTCCCAGCACCCTCCCAGACCTGTCCTAAAAGGCCCTTCCCAGCTAAAACCATGGAACCCCTTCCCAAAACCCATCGTGTTCCTGCTAAAGGCTGAATTAGGGAAAAGGAATTGGAAAGCAGGAATGCAAAAAAAAAGGGAGATTGCTAAAAGCCTGAGGAGCTTTACTGTCCCTCAAAGCCAGGAGAAGCATGGATTTTTGATGAAGGGATATTTGGAAAGGCTGGGAGAGGTGAGAAATGTTTCACTTTTTCTAGCTTATAATTATCTGAATTTTAAATTTTCTTTTCTCTCTCTCTCCTTTTTTTTTTAAATCAGATTTGCCACTTTTCCTCCAAGGAATTCATTCCCCAGGGAGCAGATAATGGAGAGGGGCCTGTCAAGGTATGCCAGTGCTTAATCTCAGTTTTAAACCAGTTTTCCCTTCAGGAGATGGCTGCTGAAGCCTTTTGTGCAGTGCAGACTCAGCTTTTGAAGGGCATGGAAGTTAAAATGCAAAATTAAATTCAATTAAATATTAAATATCAGGTCATTTACACTGAAAGCACTGAACTGTGAGGAAGAAAAACCAGCTCTGGAAATTGAGGTGCTGAGGTGTGGGTCAAGATTCCAGAGTCTTTTCTTCCAGGAGCTGGGATCAGCCCTGATTTAGGAAATATTCAGGGTTCATCCCAGGAAAACAAGGCCCTGACTTGCTAAAAATTAAGTAGATTAGGCTTAGTCTGGAATGTTTATTAGAATAATAACCAAAAAACCAAAAAAACAAACCTCAAACCCAAGAAAGGCCAAAAGTTATTCCAGTGATGAATGGTTTTAATTAGAAGTAGGCAAAGACCACTTTAAAGAAGCTTTAATTTCAAGCACTTTCTGTATTTTAGTGCTCCTGGAAGGCAAAGAATATTAATTCCTGGAGCAAGAATTGGAGAAGTAATTTGGCTTGGCTTTAATTTAGTAATGATACAATCTAGCTATAATTAAATGGGAGCAAAAAAATTCTGGGGAACAAAATTCAGGTAATTTAGGTGCAAACTTGGTTTGCTCCTCTGTAGTTAATTTGCTCTTTAAATTGGGAAGCATCACCGTCCTCAGGTAAATAGGAGTGCAGTCAACAACCCATAAATTCCACAGTATTTTTAAAGTAGTTTGTGAGGGGAAAAAGTGGTAGGAAAATCCTTAAATTAAGATTATGCTGGAACATAAACTTCTTTCTAGTTGAGAGGCCTGATTGTGGCAAAAATGGAGCCATTGTGGTTTATGGTTTTTGGCTTTGAGATTGAATCTGTTGTTTTTTCAGTGAGTGTTGCTCGATTTTCATAAGTTTGACTTTTTTGCTTTCCCAGTCTGTGAAGATTGTTGATGTGCTCAGAAACACAAAATCAAATTTCAAAATAATTTGCTAAATCTTCCACAATATCTTTGAAAATAAAATTTTAAAGCTTGGAGGAGCCACATTCAAATTCCCTTCTTGATGAAGTTAGGAAGATGCCCATCCACAGCAGACATTTGGCAACGAGGAATTGTATTAATTAAGTATTAAAATTTATCTGCAGGAGTGAATGAGTGAATGCATGCATCTGGATAATTTGGCTCTGTCAATATTGGCCCCTGCTTTTTGCAGTTGTTAATCCCTCTGGGAAATGGATTCTCTCTGTAATATTCCCTGAGCTGGTGCTGTTGATTTTGCAGTTTTATTCCTGCTACTTTCATTTTTCTAAAGAAGAAGGAGAAATTTTCTTAATCCCAGGCAGAGATAGAAATAGAAGTGACAGCTAAAAATAAAAATAAATAAAAAATTAGAAAAAAAAATGGGAATTTCCTGCTGTTCTCCAGCTCTTGGAATACTGCTGGTGTTGAGGAGGGAGGGTAAGCATGACAGCCTGTGGCTCTTTGAAGTGCTTTATCAGTGCTCCTCAAAAATATCAAAGGAGAAAGTTATTGCATGTAAAAATAATTCTGATTGCAGCCTCTTGGGCTGGATCTGATACAGCCCCCGTGCACCATGAGGTGACTTCCTGAATATTCCGTGGAAAATGGCATTCCCAGGGAGGACATTTTTTTTCTGAGGCTGTTTTTAACTTCCGTCACCATTTTTCAGTTTAGTTTTAATTTTGTTCTGGGGGCCACGGGCTCCTCCTTGGCTCCTAGGCTGGGGCACAGTGTTGAGCCCCAGTTTTAGTTTGAATTCTACAAATTCCCACTGAGCAAAGCTTCGTTTTGCAGTGCCTGTGAGTGCCTGGAGTTCCAGAGTTTTGAGGCCATTCCTCACAAATTGGCAGCTTTTTGTCTGATGAAATGTTCAGTCCTGCTCATCCTCCTCTGCCTTGCTCACTGTTACCTCCCTGGGTGAATGTGCTTCTTCTGGATGTCCTTTGGAATTATTTATTTGGTTTAAAATGAGAGAAGAACAGGATCCCATTTCACCTGAACAGGTTTCTTAATTATTGAGAAAAAGGAATTTATGCAATTGTATTTTCAGATCCCTCCTCCTGGTCATTTTAAAATTACTTTATAGTTGGTGTAGACATACATTTTTAACAACTTCTGTAAAGAAATCCTCTTCTGTGTCTGTCTTAATTACTGGCTTATCTCTTACTTTTATTTTACTGCTCTTTCTATTTCATTCCCAATCCTCCATCCATCAAAAATCTTTCTAAATAGCTGAATAAAAAGTGCAGATTTTCCTCCTGTTTCATGCAAGGCAGGCTGTGATGGCTGTGACATCTCTTACTAAGAGAGAACAAAGAAAGCACTCAACTCCAAATAATCCAAGTCTGCCTTGTCAGAGCTGGGGTATGGGGCCTATTAAAGCTTTATTGCAGAAGCTGTGGTGCTTAAACAAACTTATAGACCTGGTTCTGCACTGGCAGAAATAAAAAAGAGAAAATATTAAATACAAATCTTTAGAAAATATTAAATACAAATCTTTAGAAAATATTAAATACAAATCTTTAGAAAATACTAAATACAAATCTTTAGAAAATATTCAATACAAATCTTTAGAAAATATTCAATACAAATCTTTAGAAAATATTAAATACAAATCTTTAGAAAATATTAAATAATACAAATCTTTATACTTTACAAAACGTTTCAGTGCAGCCTCTGAGCTGCCATGGAATAATTCTGCAGCAGTTTCCTGGGAGCATTTGCTGCTGGAGGAACCTGAGGGAGGCTGGACTGGGCAATTGTGACAGATCGTGGCAAAGGCTTTTCCTTCCCTTTGACAGATGCTCAGGGGAGCGATTCCAAGAGCTCTTGGTGGTTTTTTGGGAACCTCAAAGTGCCAGGGAAGGATCCAAAGAGATTTGCAAGGTGGGGTTTATTCTGCCACTCCAGATGGGAATTTGGGATGTGGGTGTTGGCTCCTCAGCCTGAAAGGAGGGGCCATTATCCATCAGCTTTGCTCCAGGGTTTCATTCCTGACGTTTTAGTGCAGATCTGATTCGTGGGGTTTGTTATTCCTCCGTGAGTCTGCCTCCAAACCCAGGAGGTGCTCTGGGAGCTTCCCAGGAGGAAAGGGAGGAAGCTTCCTTTGGGAAGCCCAGCTAGGGGGATAAATGGCACAGATGACTTCAGTGATTTATGTTCCCTGTGATTTCTGGGATGAAGCACAACCCACAGGCTGCTGCTCTGCTCCTCGGGGCTTTGGGCAGTTCACTGTTTGTGGCTGTAAAAACACAGCAGGGAATACCTGAACATATGCTGCAGCTAAATGGGAGCTGGGAAACAGCAAATCCTCTTCCCCAAGTGTTGGTGTGCAGAAAAAGGAGCCCTGATTTCCAAACCCTGCTGGAAAACACTTTTGGAAAGCACTTCACCAGAGGTTCTGCCTCTTAAATAGCTGAATTATCCTAAAAATTATCCTGAAAATTATCCTGAAAATCTCTTCTTGTTCATCAAAGCAAACTTCCCCCTTGATGGGTTCATCCCTGCCCACAGGGTTCCTTGGTTATTTAACATTTCCTTCAATATTCAAGGAGGAAAATAAAATAAAATAAAATTAGGCAAAAAAAAAAAAAAGGAAAATGATTCCACAGCTCTTGCAGCTCTCATCTAATAAAACATTTTCCTGTAAAATATTGAAGTGCCAGCACTCAGGGTAAGGATGGGCTGAGCACCTGAAGTGGTTCCTGCTGGGATGAGCTGATCCAGCCCAAATCCCACATCCCTGGGATCTGTGGATGAGCTCCTCAGGGATTCTGTGTCTGAATCCCTCTGAAAAAAATGTTATTTTAAATATGCTCCAGGAATCCACACAGTGATGGCTCCTGTGCTGAGCTGTAGTAAAATCCTCAAATCTTATGGTTCAAAGGAGAAATTTATGGGAAAGATGGGGTTCCTTTGGGATTTTGGGAAAGGGAAGCTTGCCTGAAATGACTGACATTCTTTTTCCTTATACTAAAAGGTGGAAACCTCAGAATTAATCTGATTCACAGAGAATTCCCAGAGTGATTTTTTGCTGTATTGTTCAAGGCATTTGGGGTAAGGTTTAGGTTCATTTTGAAATGATATCTGGATTAGATAGTTTGCAGTTTATCCATTTTCACTGCTTTGCTGTTTCATTTCCATTTAAGTGGATTTAACGATAAGAAATCCTTTAAAAATGATCTCAAGGTGTCCTTTAAGGACTCATTAATTAATTTCTTTGGCTTTTGAGATATGACAGCCTTATTTGTGTGTTTTCCTTGCTGCTGTGATGGTCCAGGAATGCTAAAAATGCTGAAACTAAATTACATCTCACTTTGCTCCGTTGACTTTGGCTCAATTGCTTTTATCAGCCAGCAGGTGACACTCACAGGTCATTTGTCCTCATTGGGATTCTGAAGGGGCTGAGTTGTTTTTTTATTCATTCTGAAAGTCTTTAGTTTAATGATATTTTTGCCTGTTTTACTGTGGTTTTCAGTAGAGGGCCAGGTAGGCATTAAAGCTAGCAGACTGTTCCTAGCTAGTGACCAGTGTCATGTTTATTTATGGAACCTCTGTGCCACTAAAGTTTCTTATTTGGTGGATGCAAAGTTTCTTCCAACAGTAGAATCCATCAAGATCCTGATGGCAAGCATCAAGTTTCTAAATCCAGCTGCAACTTAAGGGACAAAATTGATGTATTTTGGCAGTAGTTGTGCTCTGAAAAATTCCTGTTTATCTTATTAACGAGATAATGAGTTTTTGTGGGGTCCCAGACTGGTTTGGGTGGGAAAGGGACCTTCAAGGTTTCACTCCAGGCTGGCAGCTGATGGATCTGGGAGCAAGGAATGCTGGTTCAATCCAATGCCAGCCATGGAATCACAGAAGGGTTTGATCTCTGGAGATCCTCTGCTCCAACCCCTCTGCATCCAGAGCATCTTACACAGGAGCACATCCAGGTGGGACTGGAACGACTCCAGAGAGGGAATTTCCAATTTAAAAAAACATGGGGAGCAAACAGCAAAGCCTCATGAGCTCCAGACTGCTCCAGCCCGTGGTGGAATTGCTGCTATAACAAAGTTCTGCTGGAGAGGCTGAGTAAAAACTGATTTTTATTTATATATTTCCAGATATTTACTTTGGAAACCCTTCCCAGCCTGCAAGTGAGAGCACTTCCCAAAGCTCCAGGAATGAGGCAGTCAGGTAAATTTTCCTGGGGGATGGAATGGATGGATTTTGACTTGGAAGCTGTGGGAGGGAAAGCAAAAGAGCTCTTGTCAGACACCTGTAGTTCCAACCCACTTCACGTGGCCTGGCTCTGCCTAAATCACCCTCGTTTGCAATTCAGCTCCCAGGGATAAGGAGTTTCCTTCCATTTGGGCTCCACAGGGAGCTCTCAGGAAAGGCTGGAGTCAGCTCCGAGAATCACTGGAGTTAATGCAGAAATGAGTCCAGGGGTTAATGGAGCCACAGGAGCAGCTTTTGAGATGGAAAGGCAGGAGGCCAAATTCAGACTGAAAGGATATTTACTGGGAGGAGTTGGGCCTTTATTAAGGACCTGCATTTCCAGATCACAGAGTGATCAGTGCTTGCTAAAGGGGCACTGAGCAGAGAAGATTAGAGAGATTTGGGGATTTTTTTGGGGTGGGTTTTTTGCATGTTGAAAATATCATGGAATCATAGAATGATTTTGGCCAGGAAGGGACCTTAAAGCTCATCCCATTCCAGCCCTGCCATGGCAGGGACCCCTCCCACTGTCCCAGGCTGCTCCTACTCCAGTGTCCAGCCTGGCCTTGGGCACTGCCAGGGATCCAGGGGCAGCCCCAGCTGCTCTGGGAATCCCATCCCAGCCCCTGCCCACCTTCACAGAAAAGATTTTTTCCTAATTTCTTCCTAATATCCCATCTAAACCTGCCCTCTTTCAGGCTAAAGCAATTTCTCCTTGTTCTGTCACTAAATGTCCTTGTAAAATGTTTCTTTCCACCTCCTGAGTGTCTGAGCTGGCCACCACCTGCTGCTTTGTTACCCCCAAATGAGGTCATCACTTGAGAATGAAGTCTAGGATGTTATCACAAAAAAATTTACATATTTCCACCAAAGAGCCATCAGCATTTCCATTAATTTATATAAATACATCTTCAGCCACCACGAGGACTGCAACTGCAAAGAGCAAACATTTTCATCATGCTCCAGAAGATTGCAGTTTGCTCAAGCACCTGCAAGCTTTATCCTGGCAGGCCAGGCTAGGATTGCTCTGGCATTTTACTGTGGCTTGTGTTTGATCATCAGTTTATCCCATAATTTTAAATTTTTTTTTCCAGGCAATAAATACTCGCTGTGTGTGGCAAAGCATCTGGAGCCACTTGTTAGTCCAGCACACAAAGGATGCAAAGCAGTCAGCACAACCACTGTCTAATTCTGAAGCTAGAATTTATTTATTTATGTCAGCTGGTCAAGCTACATCCTTTCCTGTCCTGTGACTGGAGAAGTAACTTTTATAGTTGTGGTGTGTGACTTTTAAAAGCAGAAATGGCCCATCAGGGAGGCAAGCAGCACCTCCAGAAAGGTGAAAGGGTTCCTGCAGTTCCTGCAGCAAAAATGTGGACAGGTTTGCATGGCAGAGCAGGGAACAGCCCTGAGATTTAGCACAGCTCCAGCTGAAGGCACTGGCAGCTCCTTGGAGTGGGGCTGAACCAGGGGGCTGATTGCCAGGCAGCCTGCAGAGCAGCTCTGGAGAGAAGCCTGGGAGAACAACAATCCAAAACCCACTTTTGTTGCCTAGAATGATGGGAATACAGCAGGCAGCCTGAGTGCTGTACCATAAAAATACAGCCTGCTGTTGTCCAGGCTTGATCTCATCTTTTAATTAGACAATGCCAAAAGGTTGTTCTCCAGGACTTTACACACCTTAAAAACTAAAAACCTTGCTAAGAAGTGCGTTCCTTGCATTGCCAGCAATGTATCAGCTGAGGAAGGTGGCAAAGACCTGTTGAAGAGAGGGGAGCTTGGTTTGGTGTGATCACTGCTGACTCAAATCCATGTCAAAATGTTCCCAAAGTCTGGTGTACAATTATTTCAAAGGGGAATAGGCTTGGATAAATATTTCCAAGACTGGAGTGGATGGTCAGCACTGTTTGCAAACACAAACACTGTGGCACCACAAAACTGTTTTGGTTGTGCAGCTGGTAGCACTAAAATCAACTTTTGAAGAGATCCCTGAGTCTTCAAATGGAAAAAGGAATTACTGAGTGCTTGTTTAGCTCAGGCACTGCAGGAACAGCAACCACACTCTCTCTGAGACAGGAGTTCAGCTTCTAAAGAAGACAGGACAGGAGGTTTCTGTCACGTTTCCCTCCCTGCCAGCAGATTGCTCCTGTCAGCCTTGACAAAGGGGAAACTTTGAGGCACAGAGGGCTCAGCTCTGCACGTTCTGCAGATACAGCACATGACTCTTTAATGTTCATTTCTATTTGCTAAGTTGTGACTCTTAAGCCTCTTAAAGGTGGTGAAGATGCAGATGGGCAAATGCAGATTTTTTTAATAGCAAAAACTATGACAATCTTATAATTAGAACAATGTCATCTTGTACATGCAGAAGTTTGGCACAGTACATTAGCTGAAGGTTAAATTACAACAAAGTACAGCTGAAAAGTTCAGAAGAGTAAAACTTCTCTAAAAAAAAAAAAAAACCATAAAATTATTCAATTCACTGCCACACATTTGTTCTCCAGTAGCTGGATTCACATTTTGATTTCTGGGAGGGAAATTTTCATTCCCTGTTGGACGTAGTTTCTGAAGGAAGGAAAAAGGTCACTTTGAAAACTGTTGACGTCTGCAAATGGGGGAAAACTCCTGATTGATTTATGTTTGTGTGTACCATGTGTGATGGGAACTGAAATATTAAGTAAAGGGTGTGGGGAGGGCATCAGGAATCCTGTATTAGAGAAGGTCAGGTTCTATTTTCAAACATCTTAATTTTTCAGGACTCTGGCTTTCTCTAACACTTAATAGTCATGGCATTTGCTGTGTAAATTCCTAACTCAAATATATCAGCAGAAAGATGACCTTGCCAGATTGCAGAAATATGCTAAATATTAAATCCCTTAAGGCTTAGGCTTCGCTCACACATGCAAAGAAGTTTCAAGAAATGATTATGAAATACAAATAGGCATCACAGCTACACTGAACTTACATAATATCTTAGACAAGAAAGTTGAGTTCTAAGAACTGACTTTTAGATGTCACTGCCAAAAGTCAGGAAAAAAGATCATCTTGGGATGCTAAGGGAAACATACTCCACCAGATCCCTTATTTTTCATCCAAGAGAGGCAGAAGCTCACTTAGTTTCCCTAAAACTTGAGCTGAATCAAAATACCAGACCAAAATGCTTTTATCTCCCAGAATTCTTAAAATGTCCATATGTTTGTGCCCACATGGGCAATATTTGGAGCGAAACACAACAATTGGATGCCCTGGCTAAAAACTCACCTGGTGTCTTTGTATCCCAGAGCTGCTATCATCTTTAATTGATTGATTGTCCAGAAAAAAAAGAGCTGGAAATAACCTGTGCTTTGACTGACAGTTCAGTTAATGAGCTTTACTGGATAATCCTGGGAGGTCTGAAGATAAATACCACTGCTAAGGAAAGGTATTACCCCTGGTTTTCTCCTCACTCTGACTTTACCAAGTGCACAGTTCCAAGACAAAAGACAAGGGGCACAGCCCAGTGCCCAGAAAAATTCCCAACTGCTTCAATTGTTTTGTTAATGAAGAGCAAGGACAGCTAACTTCCACCAACATCTCCACAAAGTTTTAAAAAGTGGCTTCTCATTTTTTTCTAGGAGAAATTACATGACTCTTGAAACCACTCCAGTAAACAAAAAAAATAGAAAAACCCACAAACAACAGAAAAAAAAAAAAGAGAGAAAAAGACCTTTTAACCCCAGAGACTGCAACTTGCTTCTTATTTTAGCAATGCAGCTCTTACCAAGGTGAGGTAGCAGAGGTGCAGTGCACTTTTCTAAAAGTTCAGCTAAATCCAGAATCTCTCATGTTGCACTAAGTGGGAGAATAACACAGTTATTCTGCTGAAGAGGTTATTTAGAAAGAAATCTCTCTTAGATCAATTAACTTGGCTGACTGTATGTAGGCGAGAACCAGATTTCTCTGAAATATTTGGCCTTAGTTAATCAGAGGAGTGATCAGGCTGTGTCAGTGTCAGGCTCTAGCAATGAGCTCTTTTTCTTTCTTTTCAGGTTAGAGGAAGAAGGATCCTGTAAAAAATTGTCAATTTTCTCAATTATGATTCCCAACTAATTTTTGACTGCGGAATGAAAATCCCTAAATTGCCATGAAGTCATAAATACCCTGGGTTATATAACCCAGCCTCACATCCTCATTAAAAGTGATGTCTTCAGCATCATTTACTAATTCCTCATTTTTTCCCAACTTTGGTGAAAACTGCCTTGCAAGGAGCCACCTCCAACACCCAGCCCCTGTGCTTGAAGGGGTTATTGGATGAGCTTCCAAGCCTCCATTAACTGTGACTTTCCAGTCTATTAACTCTTTAGCTCTGGTATCACATGGGCACTTCTAACATAAACCCTGCTGCAGTGAGTGTGGATCCATGATATAAATAAGGAAGGAGCAGTGGATTGGATCAGCTCCATCTGGAAATGGGATAAACTCCTCTCTGTCTCACCAAACTGAGGTGATTTTGCTGCAGAAGGAGGCTGGACACTTTCAAGGGTTGGAAGCCAGACTAAAGCCTGAGGAAGGGCTTAAAGAGGCAGTGGGTCAGCTTGGTTTGCTGTCCAAAAAAGGGGATTTCAGCACCAGGAAAAGATCCTGTTCCTCCAGAGTTCCTCCAAACTCTCTCTGCAGGCAATTCCTGCACAGCAGATAATAGATGCTGATATGTAACCAGACAGAATTTGTTTGGCTTTGTTTCTGATGCAACAGAAATATCAAAAAATAATCAGATGTCACTGCAGCTATATTTACAGATGGATGGCTAATAACTGGAAGCTGGTGCAAATTAAGTCAGATTTATTTCGCTCTAGGTGAGAGCTTGTTAATAACAGTGAAATGCACGAGGAAGAGAGGCTCTGCTAAATCTCCCTGCTTGGCAGAAGCCTCATCCATCACGGAATTGCTGCAGTTGAATATGGCACATTTACACAGTCTGTGAAAGATTTGCAAAAGCACCCAGGGGATTAAAGTGCACGAGTGCCAATGACTTTAAATGGTACTTGCTTTTGCAAATTTCATCCCCTGAGACTTCAGTAAACTTAATAATGCACAAAAATACAGTCTGAAGTGCAATCCAGCTTTACATAAGCTGGGCAAGTCTTGCTTTTGTTTTAATTTGATTGATATTTTAAGGGGAAAACAAAAATGACTGGGTTTTTCTGAGGGTTTTTTATTAAATGATCAGACTGGAAAGTGGATTTTTAACAATGCTTAACTCCAAGGCTGACAAATACAAAAGTTCCTAATAGCCAGCAGATCAGTTTTTTTGTTTTCAGTAGGAATCAACAAGTTTTATGTCAGAGAAGAGACAGGCAAAAGGAATTAAGTGGCCTTGACTAATCATCTCACCTAAAGAATATCACTGCTGACAGAGCACAGGAAAAAGGAGTTACAAGAGGGAACAGAATAGCCTGAAGCACACAAACAAAAGTAACCTTTGAAAGTTGATTTGCATCAGAGGCTGTGGCCCATTGTCTAAAAATACTAATGTTGACTCCAGGAACCCAATCAAGCCTTCTGCAGTGTATCTGGAGAAAGGCTTTTCAGCTGGGAATGCTTTAGCAAGGAGCAGCAGGAAAACTGAGAGTGAAATTTGGTTGCTAGGACAAAGAACAAGCTGCCCAAGTGCATGCCTGCTCATGCCACGATAAGTAAGGCATGCCCTGAAAGCCTGGAGGAGCTGGGAAACCAAACTTTCTGTGTGCCTGAGTCCTCCTTGCCCATGTGGTTTTATATTCCTGAGCTGCAAAACATTTTTCAGTGGCGTTTTGCAAGTCCCAGATCCATCACCTGCTCATTGTCAGCTCTTTCCAGGGCAGAGAGGGACAAGGACACTCCAGAAGTGGCAGCAGGTGGGATGTCTTCAAGGTTTTCTGCTGAATTTTCATCCTTCTGGATGAAGCAGTGGCTTCCACACACACAGAGGGTGACCTGTTTTGTGTCATATATTATAATTTCACTCGGGTCTGGCTGGGTGGGAGCTCACCAAAGCAGCCCAGGGGCTTCCCCCCTGTGCCTGCAAAGTCACAGAATCCCAGAATCACTGAGGATGGAAAACAGCTCCAAGATTGAGTCCTACATTTGACCCATTCCCACCCTGCCACCAGCCCAGAGCACTGACTGCCACATCCTTGGACACCTCCAGGGATGGGAGCACCCTGAACATCTGTCCCAATGTTTAACAATCCCTTCAGTTTGAAGACCTGAATTTCAGAGTAAATTCCTCCTGATGCCCAACCTGAACCTGTCCTGGCCCATCCTGAAGCCCCCTGCCCTCCCCAGCAAGGGGGGCTGAGCTCCAGCAGACTCTCAGCCTCAGGGTGATAAATCCTGAGGTGATAGCTTCCAGCAGCAGGAGAGAGGCAGAAGCTCCAGGAGTTGTATCTCACCTTTATGGAGCACATCCTCCCTCGTGCTGCAGCCCTGCAGTGAGGTGGCACCTGAGGAAAATCAAAATCAAGGGCAGGAACAAGGTTTATATTGTGCTGGTGCACCCAGAGAAGCAGCTGCTCACTGCTGCTGTGCATGCAAGCCTGAGCTCTGACTGTGCACTGGTACTGAAGGAAATGCTGTGCGAATGAAAAAGGCATGTTTATTATTTGGGTTCTTTTTTTTTCCTCAAAGGAGAATTATCTGTTTCTGTGCAGGCAAAAAGGAAAAAAAAAAACCTGTCATCGGGAGAATTTCCCCTCCTCACTGGATACTTTCAGGATTTCCTTTATTCTCTTTACTTTTACTTTTTGCTTTGTTGCTAGTGCTTGAAGCTTTGGCAGCTCTAAACTAAAAATACTATTGAAAATTAGTACTATTGACTACAAAGTGTGCAGGATTACAATTTCAGTGTGCAGCACAGAATCAAGATAATGGACTTTTAATTCAGATGACAGGCACTAAGTCTTGTACATCTATGAGAAAGAAGCAAAAGCAGGTAGCTCTCTGATGCCAAGTAAACTTGTTTTAATGGAAAGTGCTTCTGTGAAAGGACCATTAACTTCTTCTGTATAAAAGTATGAAGAGTATGATGCATAATCCAAGCTTTCCCCTTGTGGGCATCCACACAGCAGCTCTGGAAAAGAGCAGAAATAGAGGAGCTAATCATCCATCTTTCTGCTATGCAGCAGATGTCAATAAACTGGAGTTTGTGTTCCATTCCACTAAAATCCCAATGTCCCAGGCAATAACCTGCCCTTCAATAAACACAGGGCTAATGTCCATTGAGATGTGAGCTAATGCTGAGTGGAAAATGACTTCTCTGTTTACCTACACCCAAATTGCATTTTATTCATTTTCATTTACCAGATAAAAACAATTGATTGCCCCAGCTTATCCTTTGTAAAGAAAAGGCCTTTGTGAACGGGGGAGCATTGATGGCACAAGAATTCTAGCAGAATAAAATTGCTTTTCCCGCAAACAATGATTTTAATTTCTCCACAGATGATGTCTCCCAATTCTTTCAAGCCCTGGATGCAAGAGGTGGTTTGGGTGTTCTCCAGAGGCTGTAGGCACCATATGTCAGGGGGAAGACTAGAGGGCAAACTCCAGGCTGGCTGATGAAACAGTGATGCTTTTATTTTTAACTCTGCCAGAATTTGCAGTGCACAGCTGTGCTCCTCACTGCCTGCCAGCTGCCTTGCATAACCTGGGCACTGATACCTCACTGCTGCTCCCAGGTATCCCTGAAGGCTCCACCACGTGTCCCCTTTTACATAACCAAAGGGGAAAGTTCTGAAGCAGATCCCCCCATCAGCACGAGAGTGAGTGGGAAATGAAGAGCTGCAGCTCCCTGGCACCATCACCTCCCTCCCATCCCTGCCAGGCTCTCTGCCCACACCATGTGCCTCCCCTCAAAGAGCTGTTGTTCCACCTGTCCCCTTCACCTTTTCCAAACCCCTTTCACTGCAGAAATCTCCTTCCCTGCTGCCAGGCTCTGCTGCCGTCTCCCCCCACTCCATCCCCTGCCAAGTGGTACCTGATGCTGGGGCTGCTCTGGGCCTTGGGGCAGGGTGGTGACCCCACAGCCCCTTTGATGATCAGCTCAAAGCTCTCATGTTGATGCCTCTTTTGCTTCCAGTCTTCTGGAAACCTGTCAATTTTCCCCTTGCTGGAGTCATTATTGTATCTGTTATTAATTATTGCCATCATCTGCTGGTTATTTTATTTTTTTCAATAATTCACTCTAATAAATACAGGCTTGCCTCCCAACAAGAAATTACAAGGGCTCAAGGAATACAGGGATATAATTTTGCCATCCCCTGCCCTGCCAAGTGGTACCTGATGCTGGGGCTGCTCTGGGCTTTGGGGCAGGGGGGTGGCTTCACAGCCCCTTGGCTGATCAGCTCAAAGCTCTCATGCTGATGCCTCTTTTGGCCTTTCTTGCTGGTGTTTTGTGTTACAGATGGATAATGAGATGATTGGCTCTCACAATTAAGGGATCACTATTGGGTGAATATTCAGAAAAGCTTCAGTGATG
>JAYDZK010000001.1:111689906-111700733 GCA_034509185.1 Euphonia xanthogaster
TTCCTTTCCTTTCCTTTCCTTTCCTTTCCTTTCCTTTCCTTTCCTTTCCTTTCCTTTCCTTTCCTTTCCTTTCCTTCCCTTCCCTTCCCTTCCCTTCCCTTCCCTTCCCTTCCCTTCCCTTCCCTTCCGCTACTTTAAAAATTGCTTTGTCTCTTACATGGGATTCTCTCCTTCCAGGTGTCTCCTCACCTGGCCCTTCCTTAAACCCACTCTGGGAAATTGTTTGTGAGACTGGAGAAGAATGAGAAACTTCAGGTGCGGGGTCACTATGACCCAAAATTAGAGCATTAGTCAGGAACCTTCTTTATGGCAAATGAATTTTCTTTACTAATGACCCAGACTGCAAATTTGCCTGGGAAAATAGGAGGGGAAATGAGGCAGTCAGAGGGACAAGCAGCACTTGAACTGGCCGTGCTGGGAAGACACAAAATTCTCTGGGGGAGGAGAAGGAATGAGAGGTGAGACAAAAGAAATGAGGGAGACAGGAAGAGGGGCAGACAGAGAAGATCCTACTTGTGGAAAAGATGAAAGGCAAACCTCAGGTTTTCTGAACAAAGTAAGGAATAAATGACTTGACCCATCACAGCAGCCTGGCCTGCCTGGCAGGAAGGACCAGGAGTTTGGATTCAGCCTGGAGCATCCCACTGCACCACAGCCTTCATCCCACTCCCATGCCATACTCATTGTTGCCTGGAACAAGGGCCCTCAGTGGCAGGAAAATATCTACTTACAGAAGCCAGTGACTGGTTAAAAACTTCAACATTGTGAGTGAATGTCTCTTGGGCCTTGCACAAACCAGCAGAAACCACTGCCAGGAGAGCTGTGGCAATGTGCACCGAGGATCTGAGTGTTTTCTAGTGCTCACCTCAATCTGTGCAGCCTCTCCTGAGTAGCAAAAAGCAAAACTCGTCTTTTTTTTTTTTTTTTTTTTTAACCAAATCGATCAGATTTTCTCCTGAAACAACTCCCTGGCGAGGGCAGAACACCCTGGTGGTTTTTTAGACTGCCTGGGCTGGAAGTCCACATTGCTTTTTTGTTTTTGTTTTGTTTTCTGGCATGCTTGGCCAAGCTTATCTAGTGTTTTGTCACATTCAGACAGCATCACTTACAACAACAAAAGGTATCCCTGACACCAGGAAATGAGTCTGGCAGCTCTGGGCTGCATCATTCCCTATCTCAGCAATTACACTGAAATAAAAAAAATAAATAAATAAACTCAGGCTTTTGCCAGAAAAAATAAACTCTGCCAGGCCAGAACCCCTAGAAATCCACAGCACAATAGAAGCAGCTGCTGTCTAACTCAGCTTAATTGTTGGTTTCCACTCTGCAAGTTCTGTCAAGAAATTCAGCCCCAAATATGCACCACAGTACTACAGAATCCTGCAGAAAACTTCTTACAGCCACAGAAAATTACTGTGGTGTCCAAAGAGTTGTGGGAGACTCAAAACAAGGGTCAAATTTATGGTAGTTATAAAATCTTTTCATGCCAAGTTTCAAGTAGAATTTGCATCTATTTATAGTCTGGAGAGGAAAACAGTAACTTCTTAGTGGTCTCACATAGTGCCCACTCAAAAATAATGTCAGTTGTCAATGTGCTTATATTTAATTTCATTTAAACTTGAAACTTAGAACCAAACTGAGTTGGAATTAAAAGCTCACATAAACAGCTATATGGGGAGAAACTACAAAGCACTGATATCCCTTGATGCAGCTTTCTTCACTGGCTTTTTTTTGTGTCCATCATCTTCTACTGCAAGAAGAAAAAGAATTAATAAAAGGAAAGAAATAAGTATTCTAATTCCAGCTCAGTCTGGACTTCAGCCAGTCCACCATGTAATAGCAAAAATGGTAATGTTAGCTGCAGTAATCTTCTTAAGATGACGACTAGAGACCAAAAATCTTCACAGTTCTGCTGCACAATTCAGCTTCTAGACTGTGTTGTCCCCAAGGTTTGCCCGTGGCATGGAGAGGAATGGGGGGGAACTGCCAAAAATTACATTTTCTTTTTGATGTCCTTCCATAATGGAATGGTCCTGAGCTGAGGAACCTCCGGAGGATTCCACATCATGACTTAAATCTTTTGCTTTTTATTTCTGTGGTCCCTCCTATGAAAACCATAAATACTTACACAACAATTATGACACTTTTCTCTGGCATAGCTGTGGAGAAGCTTCAAACAGGTCCAGCAGTGAGAGCAGACAATGCCCACCAAGCCTCCCACACCTGGTCCCGCTGGGCAAATGGCACAGGAATATACACCACTGTTTATGGATCATTCATATCCAAACTCCTTCCCACTTGGGTCTAGAAAAGCCATTTCTTTCTCTTTAATTTGACAGAGGAAGGAATTTAAGCCAAAGAAGTTTGTCTGAGATGAGACCAAGTGGTGCTGATGGAGAGAATGACTGATTGGCAAAGAAAGCCAATGTCTTGCCTTCTGCTGACAGCATCCATCACCCTTGGACAGAAAAGGTCCAAACCTCCACATCTTCCATTTGTCTTCTTACCTTCTTGGCTAAAATAAGCCAGCAATGCTTTTTTCCCCCATTTCTCCACATCTTTGCCTGTCAGAGGCAGAGCTCACATGAGAGACACAGAGCCCTCACCAGAGACATGGAGTTTTGTTCTGAACAGATTCATTGGAAAGGTCACCAAGAAATTTCTGCCAGTGACAAATACAGCTGTCTGCTTGATGAATACAACCATTAGGTGAGATTAAAATACACATTTGCTGCTGGTAATTATTCTGCTGGCTGCTAGACCCAGAGGTGGCTGCTTCAGGACACCAAACAGCCTTGGATCCAGCTCAGCTCTGTCTCCCTTGATGGGCTCTGCCCCCTGAGAGTTGAAAAGAAGAAGGTTGTCTGATCCTCATTGTGCTCTATGAACCTGGATAAGCCAGGATGGGGTTTATGTGCTCCCATCATTCCTCAAGATGGGACCCAAATGCAGCTGGAGGTCTGGAATACACACAGGTGTATCCACACCTTCCCTCAAAGGTACCACACCTGTTAACCTACATTCAGCTCTGAAACCAAAGGCCAGAAGAGTAAACAATTCTTCAGGCTTAATTAATTTCACCTCTCCTCCCCTTCTGTTTGGTTCCATCACACAACAAAGGATGTAGCCCAGAATTTGCTCCACAGTTAATTCTGGCAGCCCAGAATTTTCCCCACAGCTAATTCCTGCAGCCCAGAATTTGCTCCAAGGCCAATTCCTCCAGCCCAGAATTTGCTCCATGGCCAATTCCTGCAGCCCAGAATTTGCTCCATGGCCAATTCCCCCAGCCCAGAATTTTCTCCACAGTTGATTCTGGCAGCCCAGAATTTTCTCCATGGCCAATTCCCCCAGCCCAGAATTTTCTCCACAGTTGATTCTGGCAGCCCAGAATTTGCTCCAAGGACAATTCCTGCAGCCCAGAATTTGCTCCATGGCCAATTCTTGCAGCCCAGAATTTTCTCCATGGCCAATTCCTCCAGCCCAGAATTTTCTCCATGGCCAATTCCTCCAGCCCAGAATTTTCTCCACAGTTGATTCTGGCAGCCCAGAATTTGCTCCAAGGCCAATTCCTGCAGCCCAGAATTTGCTCCATGGCCAATTCCTGTAGCCCAGAATTTTCCCCATGGCCAATCCCTTTTTCCTGTCAGACACCTGGGTCAGAAATTCTCTGCAGTGTCTGTGGGCATTATAAACTAAATTTTGGGTGTCTATCAGAAGGAGATCTTTAACTTAGATCAGGAGCTGCAGTGATATTTACTGTTGGATTAGCACAGGCACATAATGAATTCCAAAATCCTGCAGGAACGTGTTGTGCTTCTGGCTATTAGCCTGGGTTTTAATTAGGTTGTTCTAATGAAGATATTTGTACATGTCCATCTTTTATTGGCAGCTTTTACAGGAGTAGTAAATTGGTCACTGTGGAGTGCCAGTGTTTCACTGGAACCTAAGGAATAATTAATGCTTTCTCCACCTAGAGTCAACCAGCAGTCTCAGGGGGTTTTAGGTATAAATTAGAATGAAAGATGAGATACTCAAAATACAGTTAGAGAACTCATTCATCAGTGGTGATTAAATAATGTCACTGTGAGACCCTGGAGAAGTGCTGAGAGCTGATTTCCAGCTCTGGAATACCCACACCATCTCCCAGGAGCTGCCAGAGCACCCTGACCTATTTTTTTTTTTTTTCCACTGTGACTTTCAAAATGCCTTTTCCATATCCGGTGTTATCCAACTTTCTTCTGTTCTTGGAAATTCCTCCTTGGAAAATATGTATTTTTCTCAGTCTTTCCTATCCCTAACCCATTGTGGGCTGAGGGGAAAATGAACCAATACTAAGAGTGGCTGGCTAAAGCAAATGCTTCCATCAAATCCAGTATCCTGGCTAACAAAATCCTCAAGCCAGAAAATATTTGGATGTTTTCACATCCATATTTCCACAGATAAAATGGCTGTGAGAGCTGGCACAAGGTGATCAGGATAAGTCAAATCTGAATAAGGATGGAGTGGTTTGAATGGATTTATGGAAAAGTTAAATGTCCAGGTACAAACCAGACATTCTTAAATACCCTTCTGAGCATCCACTTAACTCCAGAGATAGACAAAAACCTCTTGCATGTATGATGTGTTTTATTATATTATTTTTATTATTTTGTAATGTTAATACTACCCACTAATTCCTCAGCCTTGACAGAGCTAAGCAAATTAGAAGCCTAAATCAAATTAAGATCCATGAACACCAAGCTCTCCAGAGAAGGTCATTCTGATAAACACAAAAAAAGTCACCAAAAAATACATTTTTCTCTGTTGAGAACAAACAGAGCTTTAGGTCTCTCACATGGATGTGCTCCCAAAGAGCCAGACATGAAGAATTTCACCCCAAACTTACAGAGGCAGAGGAACCCAAGACACACGTGGGGCTGACTTTGAGACACCCCTCTCTTCCCTTGGACAGACACCCTAAGCATTTTAAATAAGGTCCTGAAATACTCTGAGCATGGGGACTGAAGGTGAAGTGTTGTGCTGGTTCCTGATGCAGCACCTACTTCCTTCCTGCTTTTTGTTCTGGCCACCAGTTCAGCAAAGGACCACATTTTCATCATGTCTGTAACACTCCTGCTGTTCTAAATTCTGGTGCCTGCTTACACAAGGGAGCCTGATAACACCAAATTACAAGCTAATTTTGGAGCATCGAGCTAAGTGCCTGAAGACAGCTGTGTGCTACAAATTAAAATCTTAAAAACCTTCAGAAAAAAAAATATGATTAATCATTTACCGATTGCTAACGGAGGAGTTCTTAAGTAGGAAAGTATTTTCATTCCATTTACAAACCCAAGTCAGAAAAAACCAAAAACCTGTGGTGTGAAGTAAAGCAGGTCTGTGTACAGTCATGTGTACAGTCAAAAAGAAAAGTGATGTTTCCACAACAGTAAATCCTGGTAACCACTGTTGGGCATTGATTGTGTTGCTCTTTCATTTTTCACTTCCACTAAATTAAAAAAAAAAACCAAACATGCTGCTCAGCTATATGCAGCTCTTGTAGCCTTTTAATCATGTGTTGTTAGTGTTGGGGAACATGGAGAGATGAATCTCCAAGTTGTGCCAGTCAGCCCAGCTCCATGGATCCCCAAGGTAAATATTCCAGCTCCCACATCCCAATCCTGACACACCCCAAACCACCCTTGGGGATGCAGAAGTAGATTCATTTCAGAGGCAACTTCAGAGGTGTTACCAAGATTGTAAGGGGCTGGCTCAAGCTGTGTCCTCCCTTTGGGTCAGCACCAAAGCAGAACTAAAGGCTCCTGCTCCCAAAAAACCACATTTTCCAGGCAGTGCAGATTTGTGGCAGGCAGCCAGTTAGGTGCCAGTCAGGGAAAGAAGGCTCCTTCTCCCTGGTGCACAGTCAGGCAGCTCACTGATAATTACAGACTGATTTCCAGAAGAAATATGGCACTTGTCAAAGGCATCATTTCAATTCTGTCTTTCCTCGTTAACTCTTGATGGGAACTCCAGCATATTTATGACTCATCCCAAAGACAAAACCCACCAAAGCATCATCACAGCTTTATTTTCTTTTGCTTAATTTATTTTTTTCTTCATTTCTAATCAGACTTTTTTTTCCCCCCTAATGACCTTGGCTGATTTTCCAGACAGTTTCTCAGAAAGGAGCTGGGCTGCTATTGTATTTGTGGGGTGCCCTGTGGCAGGAAGGAATGATGAATCTGACTCCATGTTCTTGAAAGCTAATTTATTATTTTATGATACTATATTATATTAAAGAATTCTATACTAAACTATACTAAAGAATACAGAAAGGATACTTACAGAAGGCTAAAAAGATAATAATGAAAACTCTTTCCAGAGCCTCGACACAGCTTGACCCTGATTAGCCAATGAGTCAAAACAATTCACATGAAACCAATGAAACAATCACCTGTGGGTAAACAATCTCCAAACACACTCCAAAGGAGCAAAACACAGGAGAAGCAAATCAGATAATTATTGTTTTCCTTTTTCTCTGAGGCTTCTCAGCTTCCCCCGAAAAAATCCTGGGCAAAGGGATTTTTCCAGAAAATATGAATGTGACAGGCTACCACCACCTTTCAGGTGTTCAAATTCAGAATGAGGCACCTCATGATGATTTCCTTGGGCGTCTCCTGATCTCAATACTGCAGGAATGCTCCAGTTCTACTGACTTCTACCTCCTGCAAAGGAGCAGACTGTGAGGGACCATATAGAAATATATATAACTCCTGTACATGTGTTCATCTCGCACATTTTTAGAAATGCAGCCGGATTTTTGGATGCACTGGCTCTGAGAACATCTCATCCACGCAGGCACACAAGCTTCCCAAGCTGTGTGCAGGCACTGTGTGCAAAACATAGATCCCATAAATTAATCAAGTTGTTCTCCTGGCAAGCTGGAAATAAAGAGGTGGACCAGGGCAAGGATTGTTATTGTTATCTCTATTTTTAAATATTTGGAAGACTCTCAGTTACTATGGTGGTGAGGACCATATAAGTACCTAGACAGATTCACTGGTAGCATGAGTATTGTGCAAAGATTCTTCTTGTCAAAGGTACCAGTTAATAGAAGGTTTATATTTTGAAATGATTTCCCATTGTTGAACTCCTTAAAAAGCATGTTTAAAAAGCTGAAATTTTTATTTTATGCTTCTGCTGTTCTGCTCCATGTTTTTTTTTTCTTGTGGGACTTCTGCATTAAAAAAAGATAAAAAAGAAATCCAAAACATGCAAGAAAAAGCTGCATAATTAACATTATATAGCAACATACTGACAAGATATCCTTCCTGTGGATAGTGCTATATTCTTTGCGTGGGAAGATGGACTTATTTGGGAATCATGACAGTGGTTATAAATGATACACAAAATGAAAACTTGTGGGGAATTCCAGAGCCAGGGCACAAGCCAGACTACAAGAGGACTGCTGTTAATTGATGAAACTTTTAATACAATTTTGGTTTTTTTTTAAAGATGCTTCTGCCTAAACTTTTAAAAAATGAAAGCTCCTTGTTACCAGATAAGGTGCAGCTGCAATGCACAGTGCCAAAGCCAACTTGACAGGTAACAGAACAATATCTACTCTTTCACAACTATTACTTTAGTTTAGATCAGACATTGATTAAACTCTCCCAGAGGCTCCTCTCCATGAAACCAGATGATCACTGCACATGGACAGGCACACGTGGGTGTAGGTGAAGTTTCAGTGCAGAAGGTGCAAACACACATAAAAATCATTATTTGAGAAGTTTTGTTGCTGGATTAGCACAAAAAATTCCTGATCAGAGAAGTTTTGTGAACAATCCTTCACTGCCTTCATCACCCCAAATAAATAGGCACACAGCATCCCTCTGGGGAGGACTCATGCTTATCCCTGGCCTCTAGAAATGGAAATTCACCTAGGAGAGGAAATAAAGTTCATGTACATGAATTCCCTTCTCTTCCTCTCAGCATCCTCTCCAGGGAAGATCTGTGAGCAATCCCAGAGCCTTTTTATTAAAGGCTCAATCTGCCTTTAGCTGAGCCCTGCTGGCTGCTGCAGGGATGGGAACATTCCTTGATAAACACACCAGGATGGGCAAAGGGAGAGAACCAGGCCAGGAGAGCACCTGAGACATCTTTGGTTTGGTTCTGGGCAAACTTTGTGTGCAGCTATCCCCAGGAAAACACCTAAACTGGAACTCAGCAGTGTCCTGCAGTGTTTTTGCCATGCCTTGAGATGAGCTTCATCTAGAACTGTTCCCTTGGGACTTTTTCTCCTCTGATCTAATCCACCCTCAGCTACAGATCACAGTGCTGAGTTCTCACAGGATTTTTACACCTCTCTCTGAGCCTCAGTGATCTGTACATGACCGAACACAACTTATGTAACCATGCTGAGGGTTCAGCCACTTTTGGATTTAGGCTCTGTGAAGGTGTTATGGTATTTGGTGGTTGCAGACACGTCTGGGAATGTTGCTGAGGCACAGACTTTTTATTTTAAGAGATGTGGGATGAGGTACAACAAATCATTCTCATTACACTTCCCAAATCCCCACTAGTACTTGTTAGACTGGATGAAATAGGGCAGAATTTGGCTGAAAGTAGAAGAGAGACTGCATTCCTGAGAGATCATATCCCTTGAACCACCACTTAAAAGGGATGAGAGAATTTTAGAACACCACAGTGAAAAGAGACAACAAGGCAAGCTAATTTCCCTGCCAGCTCTTAACCTATCACCCAGGAAAACTCAATATTAATTACCTTCATCCAATACTCCTCATTCTAATTTCTGATTAGTGCTGTGGGGGTGAAATATCAGAGAGCAGCAATTTGAAAGGGTCAGGTGGGGTTTTTTTACATTGATTCAGCAGTTGCTTGCAATACTGAAAATTCATCCCTTGCCACACAAGTGACGTTTTGTGGGAAAGAAAATACAGGAGCATTGCAGTGCAGCAGTTCAGGCTCTGCCTTTTCCTTGGACTGAAATATGTGACCTCTAGGCCCGGGAAGATACAGCAAACCATGTTCCATGAGGTCCTTTGAATATTTACACAAATTACCCTCATATGTTCCCCTCCCTCCTCAGAATCTTTTTTTCCACCAGTAAGTTTATTTGTAGGGCTGTTCCCAAAACCAGCACATTTTTTACACAGCCATTGGAGAATATTAGTGGAAAATTAATTTTGAGTTCTTAAAGAGATATTTATATTAGCCCATACTACAATAATGATCCTGGCCTCTAGCCAGGAATTGAAGCTCTATTAAGCTAAGCACTCCACATAAATAACTATGAAGATTAGTATTCACTCTGTCAGATCTGGTGAGATTTTTTTCGTATTCCTGAGTGCAGTGAGCAGAATTTCCCAAATTTCTTGAGTAGAGGGGGTGGGTGAGTGGACTGTTGATAACACTTCAATATGCCCATCCCTACACCAGGAAAGTTTACTAAAGAGAGATCTCTATTCTGCCTCACAGAATTGCTTTGCAATTACTTACCCTTACCCTTAATGTTTTCTAGAAGTATTCAGACTGAAGAGACTCCACTTTAGATGTAAAATATAAGAATTTACTTTATTAAATCTACTGTATCTTCATCTTTTATGTAGAAGCATCCCATGGACAGGATGAAACACAGAATATTTATTCATGTATAATTTTCTGAATGCCCTAAAGCAAAGCTCATACACTGACAAGTGTTTGGGAATGAGAAGAAACTGAAAATACAACTGACCATCTTGCTGTGATTAGATTAATCCTCCATGACATCTCAGTTCATGCAAAACCTACTCATTTTCATTTCACTCGGAGCCAGGAAGGCATAGAATTTGTCCCATGAAAACACTCACTTTGTTATCATAAATATTCATGTTACTGAATGATAAATCTCATCTTCCAAGAAAAAATATTAATACCAATTAATAATCACATGCTTTATGTATTTTGAGAAGAAAGGGCGAGATCTATTAATAGGACAAAGAGCGATTCTAAATTTGAAGACAGAAATAATTGCTTCTGATGCAATTGTTTCCCTGGCAGTTGTGCTGGGCTATTAAAGAGTAGATTGCATGAGAGCAGCTTGCAAATTACACCACAAGAAAAAAAACAAAAACCAATACAGAGCAATGTGAAACAGAACAAGAAGTGACAAGTGTTAACCTACAAAGGAACTTTGTGACATTGCCAAGGTCAAAGAGAAGAATCACTTATTCACTAAGAATAGTCAGGGGGAACATTCTGTTTTCATATTTGCATCTGCAAATATGATTGTCCCAACTAATCAAACCAGGTGAGCATAAAAGAAATTACAGCTTCTTATCCCACACTGAGCAGTGTGGGAACAGCAGTGCCGTCTTCGCTTTGGATTTTCTACCACAGAGAACAGCATTATGGAACAGGTTTACAGGTTATATTTGCAGTTTCACAAATAAGCATCTCCTGGGTTTCAGCTACACTGGGGTCCTTCAAGGTCCCAGTGACGTTATGGGTTCAGTACTGGGCACAGATTATTTAACTTCTTCACCAATGACTTGGAGGAAAGGGCAGAAGGCTCCTCAGCAAGTCTGAAACAGGTCCTGCACCTGGGAATAGATAACTCCAGGCAGCAGCACAGGCTGGGGGTGCCCTGCTGGGAAAGGGACACCGAGCTGTCCCTGGGCCAGCAGAGTGTCCTGGGGGCAGGAAGGTCAGTGGGATCCTGGGTGCCTCGGGATGGGCATTGCCAGCAGGGCAGGGCTGATCCTGCCCCTGTGCCCAGCCCTGGGGCACCTCTGGCTGCTGTGCCCAGCTCTGGCTCCTCAGCACAGCAGGGCCAGGAGCTCCTGGGGCTGA
>JAYDZK010000001.1:111700833-111712313 GCA_034509185.1 Euphonia xanthogaster
ATTTAGAAAATATAAGATGACAATATATATTATATTAATTATATTATATTATATTATATTATATTATATTATATTATATTATATTAATATATTTCAATACAATATAATATGATGATATTTATTAGAAATATAATAACACAATAGAAATATTATTATTAGAAATATGGCCTTCGAGGCCAAGTTGGATGCAGCTCTGAGCAATCTCATCCAGTGGAAGGTTCCCTGCCCAGGGCAGGGGATTTGGATCTGGGTGATCTTACCAGTTCCTTCCAACCACTTTGTAGGGTTTTATGATTCTTGGCAATGGCAGCTGGGTGGCAAAACTATTGTATGTGGTGCTTAAAGGTGCAACATGGTGATCAATGTGGGATTGAAATCAGTCTGAGAGAACAAAGGAGATCAGAGAAGGGGCAGAACACTCTGATTTTCCTTCTGTCTTTGCAGGATGCTCCAAAGCCCATTTCAGTCTCTTCAATGCATGGGCAACAGAGGCAACACTGGCACAAGCCCTCCTCAATGCAGTTTTGTCTCCCTAAAATTCCATCTTAATTTTAACTTCTTCCATTAAACTAAGCAAAATTTGAGTGCCATTAGTTGGGGACTGGTGCTTCAAAATTCTGTTCTGTCTTAACATATGAAATTTGCTCCTTACTATAATAATTTTCTGTTCCACCTTGCAACAATAAGAAAATAAGGCCTGAAATTGTTTCTAGATAGAATTCACAGTTTATTGGAATAAATAAGGAATGTGAGAACGTAGTTTTAAAAAATAAGAGATGCCCAGAGACTTAGAGAATAATAAACAAGAAAAGTGTCAATGCAGAGATTTTGTAAAAAGTTTGCTAAAAGACAGCATTTCTCTCTCCATTTATGAAGTAGTTAAAACAATTTAAAAAGGTAAATATTTACCTACTGTATATATATCATAATCTTTTGCATCACTTGGAAATAAAATGAGTGCTCCATGTCACCCAAATTTGATTTGAACAAAGAAAAATTAATAGAGGCTTCAGCTACAATAAATGAATCATTTCTTGAAAGGAAATTTTAGAGTTTAGAAAGGTGATAGGAGCCAATCTATAAAAATTACATTCTCAAAACCAAAGCTATTTAATCTTACCCTCATATGGGCCCATAAAAAGCAAATACCACCAAAATCTGAACCTCAGAAATGGTTGTTTTGACCTTCCAGGTTGTTCCTTTGTGCATGAGTTACACCAACACCTGCTCATCCCCTTTTCCAATGTGAGCCCCAAGCACACGGATTAGCAAAGTTAAATATGAAATCTGCATGAAATCTGCACTATTTCTGAAAGAGTTTTGTGCAAGCAGACCCTGTCTCCAGTGCACACAGGTGTAAGTGCTCGATAAACAGAGGCACAGCTGCCACCAGCCTGGAGTGTACAAACAGAGCAGGTTTCTGAGTATTTAGCAGTCACCTAAGCAACCAGTACAACACACCTCTGAAGCTGACAGTGCTAAAGCTGCCCTTGGAATTAAACACCACCTGAGGCTCATTTAGAGCACTTTCCCCTCGGACTTGCAGCTGCCAGAGCAAGACAGGTGGGATGTGGTAAGGTGAGTGCAACATCTGAAGTGTCACCTCCTGCCATCAGCTGGGGCCCTTCAGTTTTGCCTTGCTGCAGGTTTGTGGCAATGAGCTGGGGGGAAATTGGCCACTGAGGATGGTGTTCTATAATTTCCTAGTTGCCATGTCACCATCAGCCAGTATTTGGTCTGTATCCCCAAAATTCAGGTTTAGAGGTGAGGGTTTCAGAGATGTTTCCAACAGGAGGTTCAGCATTCAGGAGAAATTTGGGGCAGAGTGATCTATTGTCCCACTATGTGTAAGAGGAGGAATATTGATCTCTGCTCTTCCAGTGAGGATGGCAATGGGGAGAAGGAAGGTGAAAACATCTTCTGCCAAGACAGAATAACAACTGCACAAAGTACACAAAAATCAGGCAAGGTGATTCTCAGGTGATTTTTTTCAGGGGATTCTCACCCCCAGTTGGGCTCAAAAGACAGACACCGAGAATGTGGTCCTGTTAACACACTGGTACCTCTGGCATGCAGAAGTTCTGCTGCTTTCTCAGCTATGCTGCAGTGACCTATGTATGGCCACTTAATTTGAACACAATCAAATAAATTTGATGGTGGATTAAAGAGTAAAAAAAATCTACTTGATGGTCAAAATATTTATTTAAAATAAAGTATTTCCTTAAATTAAAAGAGTCTGGGGTGCTGTGCCCAGCTCTGGCTCCTCAGCACAGCAGGGCCAGGAGCTCCTGGGGCTGAGCAAGGGCCTGGAGCAGCTCCGTGCCCAGGAAGGGCTGAGGGAGCTGCGGCTGCTCAGCCTGGAGAGAGCCCCAGGGAGAGGGGCCCAGCCCTGCCTGGCCCTGTGTCTGTCCCTGTGTCTGTCCCTGTCTGGCCCTGCCTGTCCCTGTGTCTGTCCCTGTGTCTGTCCCTGTGTCTGTCCCTGGCTGTCCCTGTGTCTGTCCCTGTGCCTGTCCCTGTGTCTGTCCCTGGCTGTCCCTGTGTCTGTCCCTGTGTCTGTCCCTGTGTCTGTCCCTGTGTGCAGGAGGTCAGAGCAGCCCAGGCTCTGCTCCAGGCCCAGCCATGGCCCCAGAGCCACGGGCAGGGGCTGAGCCCAGCAATTCCCCTGCCCCGGAGGCACAACTTCTGCCCTGGGCAGAGCCCAGCCCTGAGCAGGGACCAGAGGGGCTCTGGGGGCTCCTCCCTGGGACATTCCAGAGCCACCTGGACCCAGCCCTGTGCCCTGTGCTCTGGGATGGCCCTGCTGGAGCAGGGAGGTGGCACCAGGGACCCTCTGTGCTCCCTGCCATCCTCACCCGTCCTTGTGTGCAGCACAGTCCCTGCTGCTGAAGGGAGGTTTGCTAAGAGCTGCCACTGCTGCTGTGAGGGTAGGAACTAAGCACAATTAAGGATAGACTGTTCCTGTCCAAGGAAGGTCGAACAAGAACATGCACTTGTGCCTACCCAAACCACCCATGCTATAAAAGGAATCCTCAGAGACTGAGTTTCCCTGAGCGCTGCACGGTGACAGTAAGGCCATGCATGTCTTCAAAGAGGGACACTGCTGATTGCCATGGTCATTATTTCATTTTCTTCAGCTTCAACCTAACCTAGAGGCGAGCCCAAAATTCATTTTCTACTGCAGTGCACAAAGAAACTCGACCCCAGAGTGTCTCGCTGTGTGAACCAAACCCTGAGAAAAGCCAAGCATCTCTGCTTGTTGTCTGAGCCAGTTTTCAGCAGCTTCTCCTGATCTGTAAACAAGAGCAAAGACAGCAACCAGAGCAGTTTGCCTTTGCAAACATTGTCAGAGCATGACTTTTCTTTTTTCCTTTCTTTTTATAGGATGAAAGAGTTTTTTTGTTTCTCCTCCCTCCATCCTTTTCAACAAGAGGGAAACAGAAGGGAAAGTTTCCTTTTGACAGGGAAACAAACACTTGGAAGAAAAGGCTAAAAACATTTAAGACATGGACATATTGCAGACTTCTGGCCAGAAAGATGTGGAACAGAGGATTTATATTGTGTCCGTAGGTTTCCAGCACACCCCAATTTTCAGAGCAATAAATCACTGCTTGAGTTTGAACCACACACAGCTAATAAGGACAAAGAGTTACACATTTCTGCTTCTTTGATTTAGCATTCAATCTCAGGTTCAAAGTTCTGATTCTGCTTTATTTTTATGCAAGCATGTGGGCTGCAGAGATCAGAGGACTCTATTCCATCTCCCCTGCTGCTCCTGTGTTTTATGTAGGTGACAGCTTTTCTGCTATAATTTCATTACAAAAAATAATTGGTATCTATTTACCCAAGATTAACTGTGCATCTGTCTGTGTATGCTATACATAAAATTATGCTACAACTAGAACCATATATATTTTTGAATTAATGATGCAGCCCTTGCTCACTCAAAATCCCCACTAAGAAAATAAAATTGCTTTCAAAAAGACTGCAGAATCAGTAAATCTAAGCTGAACTTGACAACAGGACAATTTTATTCAGGAAGAAAATTTTATTTGGGAAAGAAGTTCAAGGCAAATGAGCTGAGTTCATAATGTGCTCAAAGAGAAAAGAGAAAAACATGCTCCCCATGCTGCCCGAATGGCTGACATAATTTTGCTTGCTTTCCTTCCCTGTTAACTTGAAAATGCAAATTGCTTTGCTGTCAGGGTACATTTGTTCCCACTAATTCAAGACATTATAACAAGCCAAAATATTTATTTGTTGGGTTGTTTTTTTTTTCCACTCCAATTTGTGTTTTATCATAGTGGGAGCATCATCTATGGATTTCATTTACTGAAACATTATGCAAACAGCCCTTATGGGAAAGTCACCTCCCTTTAATAGGAAAACCATCCATAAAGAAGGCTCTTTAGAATGTGTTGCCTCTAAGGGCCCAAAAATTCTACTCTGACCAACGCTTAAAAGGCCAAAACACATATCCAAGAGGACTGCTCAAATGACCCACTGGAAAAGCCTTTTCAGAGAAGGGACAACTTGGGTCTTTCCTGCTTTTCAGGGGATGGGATGGACACAGGACACATTCTTTTAATTAGAACTGGATGAGCAAACAGAAGCAGAGAGTGCATTTTATAGTTCAATCCTCTTTCTGATGCTGCTTGTTTTTCAGCTGAGTGTATTAAAAAAAATAAAGTATTTTAAAATATTTTCCTTTGAAAAATGTTTCTGATGGTAACCAGCTTTTAATCAAATATCACTTGTGTGTCAAGCATTTCTGCTCCTGTAAGAAATAAAATGAGATTTCAGCTAATAAAACCCCAAACAATTACTGTTTCCCTGAAAATTCCCTTTTGCCTTCTTCTGGGGGGGAGGAAAAAGCAACATTTTTAATTAGAATTGTTTGTGCCACTTAAAGCACTGACATTGGTCTCTGCCAGCCCCTTCGTTAAGGTCTGAAAAAGCCCCATGAGTCACCCCTTGGAGGAGTGGAGATGAGTCCAGACTCACTCCAGTGGTGAAATTCGGAGCTTTTTGCCATCTGGTCCTTCCATGAGAGCTGCTCCATCCATAGCTTCTCTCTAGCAACATTCAAATGAGCTCTAAACAAGTGGATTTTAACTTTGGTGTCTTAGTTCTGGGCCTAAAGTTAGGTAGGATCCATCAGACCACAGAAACTCCATGAGCAAATCCTTTGAAACTTTATTTCTCTTCACCTTCCTCATTCATGGAGCAGCTCATAATACCCCACCTTGTTTTTTGGTGTCCCTTTCACACATATCTAATCCTGTTTTAGCCCCATTTGTGTCTGCTCTGACTTCTGTGAAGTCCTTTGGTTTACCACAGTACACACTCAGAAAAGAGACTCTACCTTAGCAAAGGGTTTAAACGTGCAAATAAAAAGAAAACAAACCCACTGAAGCTCTTCCAGTTTCTCAAACACAATCAAAAGATAAGTTATGACACCAAAGCCTTCACTACAGCCATCTGTCATTACAGTAAGAAGTATTTTGGCTCCATTTTACTCAGTATTCTCCATCCAGAAATAAAGGCAACCCTTACCATTCTCGCCAGACGTCTTGTCTTTCCCATTTGTAGCCCCGGTTCCTTGTCTCTGTTAAGGGAGACAAAAAAAATACAAAACAAGAGGTCAGAACACACTTGAACATGCATTTTCCCCTTGGAATTCCTGGTAATTACAGCCTGATTTCTCCTCAATACATTGGATAATCCATTCACCCTCAAGCAACGCTGCTTTGAGACACTGCCAGTGAATCAGGAATGCTTAGTTCCATTTCAAGGCTAGACTCTGTGATCCTGGAGTTCTTTTCCCATATAAAAAACTCAGATTTAGGTCCAGCTGCATCACTTGCTTGTGCCCCTGGATGTAATTTTCACCATGAGTGATATGTATGTGTGTAATCAGGTTCCCAGCAGTACAAGGGTAGGAGATACTCTGCTGCATTTCATTTCTTCAGCTCCTTGCCGTGCCTCCCCTTCCATGACTCAGAAGGGCTACAGGGACCTCATGAAGTTTTGCAGGGACAAAATTTTAAGGGTCAAAGCCAGCCTGAAGTTAATTTGGACAATGCCATAAAAACGACACAATAACAATGTTCCCTAGAAATACATTTGCAAGGAAAGGAGGACTAAGGAGAATCTCCAGATCTCATTTTGGCTAGAAGATTCATTTTCTGCTTTGGCCACAAGAGAAGATGGAATTTCCCACTTTAATTCACTTTGTCCAAAGAACAGCCTCCTGAATTTCCATGAAAAAGAACTGATTTAGATCACTCTGCCAAGTGACAGGTGGCAAACACCAGGGCAGTGGAAGTATTCACAGTGGCAGAGTACCAGAGTGGCTACAAGAGTAGGGAACTTCCCAGCTTAGGAGTGGTCACTCTGTGAAAATTATTCCCCAGAGAAAGCACCTCAAGGTGGATAAAGGTATTTAAAAGGTATGGCAAAACTAATATTTCTTATTCAAAATTATTCATGCTTGTGTGTGTTACTGAAATAGAACTAAAGAAATAGTCCTTTAGGGTTGCACATGTAAAATCTGGGAATATTAAAATCAGAGAATAAATCCAGCTGCACTCAGCCATCAGAGGCAGCACATCCTCAAGCACCAGGGAAGTGAACAGGTACAGGAGCACTGCAAATCAAATGGTTTTTACCAACATCTGGACAGTCATGTGGATTCTCCCATGAAAATTCATACAGCCATACTTATCTGAAGGCATTTTCTCTAAAATTTCTGGTTAAAACTCCTCTGCTTTAGTTTCTGCCTTTCGCCTTTCCAAGCAGTGGTATTTCCAAGGTATTCTTCCTATATAATAGACCTAATCATGAGGTAAGTACAAAACCTTCATGTGTGCTCTTAGCTCTGACATGGAAAATGGAAATACATTTGTTTTTTCCCTAGAGCCTCAGAGCCAAGACAAAAACTTGGCCAGTAACAGAGAATGGGATTCTAAAGGGATAAACACCTTTGACAAAAGCATAAGTTACTAACAGTCAGAAATCAATACATTCACCCAACAACCAGTTTTGCTTTGTGCCTTTATATAAAAAGTCTATTAATAATTCCATGTTTCAACTCTAAACTGGACTTTAAAGAAGATTTTAGTCTTCATTTACAAAATACTTTACTTTTCTTATCAATAAAAAGGTACCTATATTCCTTTTGCTTCCCCTGTATATTTTTAAATGCTTTTCCAAGTTGTCTTATTTCCTGAGCATTTCAGGCTGTGCTACTTAAGCTTTATGAAAGCTTCTCTTTCCTCCCTAGGCTACACCTGTCAGGTTCAGTCTGCTTATGATGGAGTGCTGGAATATGGATTCACACATTTATTTCGTGTCTCGAGATTTCCCCTCAGGGAGAGCAGAATGTTGTCAAAGAAAAAGAATAAAAACTTGGGTTTGGTAAATTAAGGTTTTTCTATTCATGAGGTCACGGTATTTTTCTTTAAGTCTGAAATCAGCTGCAATATTCTGCAGCCATTTGTTTGATTGGTGACCACTGAACTTGTACAGAAAGAAACCTGAAAATCTGCCAAGCCAGCTTCTGAGATCTTTTCCTTTAGTTATAGATGTATTTTGATCTTTAAGCCCTGTGCTGTCTTCCAAGTGACTGCAATGGAGTTGAAAGTCAGAATGAGCTGCTCATTAACAAGGCACTGAAACTCAGGAAAAAGCCAGATACAATGGGATCATCCTCCTGCAAAGCCTTTAGTCTTTTATTTCAATACATTCAGTGGACCTACTTTTCAAAACATTTTCAAGGTGTTGGTATTATTAGCAGACGGAGTTCCTTTCTTCTTTCATCACCTTTCATGATGCTACTGCAGGTTGCAGAACAAAGCTGAGCTTTTTAATGGGGTTCAGAGCCAAAGGGGACTAAACACGAGGAGGAGTTACTGGGGGTATTTTCAAGAAGCAATGGATGAAATGCTGGGATAGCAGATATTGTCCATGGATAAAATAGATGAAATTAAAATCACTGACATACAAGAAAAGCAGTAAGAATTTCTGGGATCTGACAGGCTGAACAGCCCCAGCTCCCTCAGCCTTTCCTCCCAACAGAGGATTCCCACCCCCTATAACTTCAGTCAGCTCCCTTCCTTCAGAGACTGCTTCTGGAATTCCACAGCATCTTTTAAGGCAAGCACCAGGACAGAAACATTGAATAAACTTTCCACCAGGCATCAAAGAAACATCAGAGCTGAAATGAACATGAGTGCAGACCTGTAATGATTTTACAGTAAAACATGATAAACAGTTTTGTTGCTATGTTGCGTAGGAGGAAACAGTTTATGACTGCTTCGGGCTATATTAATTTTTAACTCAGTGGTTTTACAAAACACCAAAGACACATAATTAAAAATGTCTCCAAAAATCAAAGTGACTCCCAATTTGTCAGCAGAGGAAGTTCAAAAGACTTCTGCCATATGCTCAAAATCCCAGTAAGAAAAGAACAGGTTTGCTTTCCTGTTAAACTCTCAGAGCTATACGCAGAGGCCAGTTAATGTGGTATGAAAATCTGTACTAAATTAGTCCCCAAGGCGAGCAAACTGAGGTCAAAAGTGAACTTTGAGCCATGAGGACATTTCAAGAAAAATGTTAAATTACTGCAGCAGCTTTTTTACTTATTCTTCTAGCCCCTGCTGCACCCCCAAGCCTAATTTTTTGCCTTTAATCTTACATTCTGTTCTTGTCTTGAAATAGCCTGACCTTTTCAGCGATGCTTTTAATTAGCACCTCAGTGTTAGGGATTGCAGCCAGGTGTTGATTAGAGAATTTTTGGGGGCAGAAGGGTTGTTTGTTTTATGGTGAGCCACAGAAAGCCCAAGATCAGGGACATGAAACTGCCAGAACGTTCTGACAAATGGGCTCTTCCAGATAATAACATCATGTTGATGCTTCGCCTCAGTGCAGGGTCAACAAGGTACAAAGGGCTGAATCCCAGGAAAGCAGTGGCTGCAGATTTTCAACAGGATGTGTTTCTACATAAAAGGATGGAAAAAAAGATCCAAGAGTGGAATTAAAAGAACAGAAACAGGTGGAAAGTCTCAGTAAAGTGGAGAGCAGAGAAAGTCGGTGTAGACTGACACGGGTGACACATATGAGAAGTTATTTAGGATGTTCTGTACTGGCAAGGGGAACAGCAGGGAAATTTGTGCATATCTTAAGCTTTTCCTAAGCTTTGTTTTGATACCCTAAGGTGTGACAAAAGGAAATACATGTTGGTACTAAGCAACACAAAAAAGCTGTGGCTTTGCCAGCACTGTGCCAAGCAAGCCTTCCCTCTGCATCACCACCCATTCTCCATACCAAGATTTCTCTTTAAGAAACAGAAATTGAATCCAACTGAACTATTTCATAAGGACCTTATTTTTTATAGCATTCTGCTTTAATTAAAAAAACTTCACCTGTTTCAGCCTTAATGTGAAAAAAAAAAAGTACTTCAAAATTATATATCAAAGATTCATGGAGTTTATGATCTTTCTGCAAATAAAAATGTCACTGAAAATACCTGCTTAGGGACTTCTGTTTTCCAGGCAAGGAAATCTTCCCAATCACAGCAGAATAATTAGGAGATACATCAGAATCTAAATGAAAATCCAGAATTTAAGTAGGGGCAAGAAGCAAGCAGTATGGCCTGAGATGAGTGTCTACACTCTGCAGAATTTGGGATTTCAATATGATTATTTAGGTTAAGTTCTCCTTTACTGGAGATTTCTGTGTCACTACCTCTTTCTAACGTCATGTACCAACCTGAAACTGTGGCTGGCACTCAGCATTTCACACCCTGAAGTGTGAAAAACATTACTCTTAGCCACAACACAGTAATAATTTGGTTTAGATATGGATAAAATAAATCACAAAGCTTAAAAACAAAATTAAGAGCAGGGAAAATTATGTTGCTGTGACAAAATATTATGGTTGCTGAAGATGCAAGGGATTCCAGCAATAGGACTGGAATTTTAGCAGTCCCACTAAAAAGTATTTTTTAATACTAAAAAAAATTTTTAAAGAATTTTTTAATTTTAAAAGAATTTTTTAATTTTTTTAAAAGAATTCCACTAAAAAGTATTTTTTGGAATTATATATCAGAAAGCATGGAAATGAACAGCTGGGAGAGATGAAGCACACTGCTGGAGAGCCAGGCACAACTTCTATCATTTCACTCATTTCCTTCTAATTATTTCTTCTCCAAACTGGTCTGCAGCACAGACAGATGGCAAATCCCAAACCAACTCAGTGACGTACAGGTTCACTCACATCAGTCACCTAAAGAACATCTGCAGCCAGAGCTGAAGAACCCCTGACAGGAGCCTGGATAAAGCAATAAAAATTGCACAAGACACTACACAAATAAACCTTCCTCACTTGTCTACTTCTGCCTCCTTCACAAGTTCCTCCACTCTTCCACATATCTTTATAGATGTGGGACTGAATATTTATGAGATGGCAGTGTCCTTCAAAGGCCACATTTAAGGGAATTGCAGCAGGTAGAGAACACCTAGCCAAGATTTTGTTGGAATGATGGATAAATCTGATAACGTGTCTGTTACTTCTGTCTTGCACATCACTGTGAGAAATCACAGACTCCATTTCCTGAGCAGCCTGACAGAAAGAAAAATTATTTATCAACTTCTATTTTCTCACCTGTGTATCCCCTCCTCCCTACATGCTTCTCTACTCCCAGGGTGCTTTCCACAGCCAGTTGTCTGTCTGTTTTGCTTTGCCAGGGCAGCACAATGCAGCCAGAGCAAGAGCACCAAAATCCATCTTTCCATACTGGCTGTCAAAGCTAAATGATCCCTGGCACTCTGACAACTCCTGTAATTATCCTCATGGGTCAGACAGTTTTCTACTTGACTGGGCTCCTGATTGTCCCTGATTTTATTAAGGCTTTCCTACAGCTATTTTAATAAATTAAAACTACGCAGGTGGGCTGAGATGAGCCAATGGGACTCTAACTGCAGTGGCTTCAAGCTGACAGAGGGACAGTGGTTTTTTGGGACTTTTTTAGTCACTGAAGGGCCACGGTTATGCACATGACTACACACTGTCATCCTGGAAAGCACAGTATTATCTGTCCAAAATTAACAAGTCTCTGATAACTACAAATGGTGTTTGCAGCGTAGCCATTGCCCATGTGGAACACACATTTTTATTTACATGGCTACACAAATGCACACAGTGCTTAATCACAGACTTGCTCATAAAGAGCATTTGATTCAATTTAGGGGCTTTTTAGATGGTTTGTTCATTTTTGTAAAGACAGAACTTCTGGCTTGAGGTAACTGCTCAGAGTGCACACAGAGAGCAGGAGCTGTCTGCACTGAGCACGCTTAGAACCATGGAATGGTTTGGGCTGGAAGGGACCTCAAAGCTCATCCAGTGCCACCCCTGCCATGGCAGGGACACCTCCCACTGTGCCAGGCTGCTCCCAGCCCCAGTGTCCAACCTGGCCTTGGGCA
>JAYDZK010000001.1:111712590-111726307 GCA_034509185.1 Euphonia xanthogaster
AGAGCTGCTCCAGCCCTCTGCCCATCCTGGAGCCTCCTCTGGGCTCTGCAGCAGCTCCAGCTCCTCCCTGGGCTGGGCCCCAGGGCTGGAGGCAGATCCCAGGATAAATTAGGAGGCATCTGATGAATATGGGCTGAGGGAATCGCTGCCTGGGATAGAGGAACCTACTTACAGTGCTGGATTTAAATAGTCTAATAGCACAGAAAAGAACTTTAGCTGTGCCCCACTTTTGCCAATGCTGGGCTGTAATTTATAAATCAGCACAGTGAGAACCTGCTGATTTTGTATTCAGATTCCATATAATGTTGTAAACTGAATATTTACACCAACACCAAATGTAATCAACGTAATTAGCACAAACAGTAGCTTGCTTAATATTTAGGTTATTAGCATATTTTGAATTAAAACATTATTTCTCCAAAGACATTGTAATCACTATTTTTTTTTTTTTTTCAGAGGCAGGGATTAATGGAATCTTTGAAGTTAATTTTGAAAGCAGCTGCAAGAATGTATTTCCCAAATCCTGTTAATTACCATGCCAGCCATGAGAAGTAATCCCATTTTTTTTTCCTGCAGGAAATGGAAGATTTGATCCAGCACAGTTAATTTACAGGGCTAACTCAGATATGGACAAGGAATTGTCTTCAACTCAGCAGAATTACTTTTGTGAGTGGCATTGGAACCTCAGTGTGGTACTGTGGAATTCCCCTGAATTGCGTCTTGGGTTTTCTTTAGCAAAGGGCAAAGAGAGTAAAATCAACTACAAAAAAACCTCCCATCACTTGCAAAAAGTGACCTCATTTCTCACTTGGACAGGGGTGATACAGCCCATATCCCCATTACACTGAGGTCTCCTCTTTATCCATTTCCAAGGTGACCTAAGAGGAATATTTCAATTACATAAAAACTGATTAAGCTAGATGGCATAAAAAAACCTCTTTTTATTTATCTTTATCTATTTTATTTATATTTATCTTAAGGTGGTTTCTTCCTTTTTTTTCCTCCTATTATTTCTTATCTGTTGGTAGCATCAGACCTGGCATTACAGTTCCAAAAAGGGCATTTTTGGGCAGGAAACCTGCCTTAAGAACTCCTGCTTCCCATTAGAGCCCAATCCAGCCACACCTTCCCATCCCCAAGGCCTCAATTCTTTGGAAACAATCGTTTGCAAGGTCACACGGAAAACAGGAGCACTGAAATTATTCCAGTTAAAAATAACCCTTCAGCAGAGCTGTGTTGAAAACAATCATTGAAATGATCCAGCTAAAAAAAGAAATACATATTTCAGCTGTTTCTATTGATCATTTCAGTTATGTAGTTGATGTCTCTGATCCACAAACAGTTGTACCAGGGCAACCTAAATTATCAGCCTTGGTCCCCTGTGTAGGAAATATAGATAGGGCACCTGCTTGGGAACAAGAGAACCTTGGGGATCTGGAAACAGCATTTGGATACAGATAATATCCTGGGTATGCTTTCATACCAGCACCCCCAGACAGGAAGAGTGTCCTAAGCCAATTAAGGGGCCAGAGTCCCTGCCTAGGCATAATATAACTGATTATGGATAGTGGTTTTGTAGCAAAAAATTTACTTTCTTTTTTATTATTCTGAGTCCTTCTGAAGTTTTGTGTAATGCAATTTGCTGAGCTCTAAACCCAGCTGTAATTGAGTTAGAGGTTGTCTTCAAGGGCCACCTTGGATTATTCACGGCAAAAATCGGCGCTGACAAATTGCTTCATCTCTGCTCACATTGGCTGTCATTAATAGAACAGACTCCTTCTTCCCAGACTGCAGAAATTCTGGTGCTTTTTTTTTTCTGTTGGCATGTTTTTATTTCCAGTTGCACAATTAAAAAAAAAAAAAAATCTGTTCTTACTTCCCTGCTGTTTCCCTACATATTTCAGAGGTAAACAGATATTATCACAGTCAGTTAGACTGCTCTAGTAACTGGGCCAGCCAGGATTTTCCAAAAATATTAATTATGGCAGTTTCAAGCCACCATGCAAAGGAACTTTCTGCCTTCAGCCTCGGGCAAAGCCTTTGATTTTCAAGACAAGAGCAAGACCAAGTGGCAGGGATGCTTCTGCATCACTGACTCCACTGCTCCACCCACCCCAGGGAGCCGGTCTGGTCCCAGGGAAGGGCTTGGAGCAGCCCCCAGCCATCTGCTGGGATGGCAGGAACCTCTCCAGGGTCATTCCAGCACCAGGCAATCTCAGGATGGTGAATGTGCCCCAGCCTTGGCAGTGCAGCCTTGCCCAGGGGGATGACAGAAAGCTGGCACTCCTGGCTCCCTGCCATGGGCACATCCCTGCCAGGAGGACCCAGGATGGGCTGCTGGAACTGCCCTCGACATGGGGCATTGCTCAACAGAGGATTTGTCCAGCATTGTTCCAATCTGGATCAGGAATGACCTGCTGAGAGCTCCAGAGGAGCTGCATTGTTAAGGCGGGGGGGATGTGGTTCAGAGCAGAGCTCTTGGCACTGGGAGGAAAAACCACAGCCAAGGGATTAGAAACAACCCTGCCACAGTGCAAGGAAAATGGGCAGGGTGAGGCACAAGGTCACCTTGATGGCCACGAATCAGGGACAGAGATCAAATAAGCTCAAATGTAGCAAGCAGAAGACAAGTCAGGTCATTGCCTCTGTCCAAGAGATGGACAGAAAACTGGGATTTCCACAAATCAGAAGCTCTGAGGACCCTGCAGCTGCTCAGGGAAATTGTTGCTGTGATCCATCTCATTGCTAACAGCAGTAGAGAAGATAAGAAAGCAATTTTCACAGAAAAGCTGTAAGAGTTCCCAGGTTCCCTGGCCCCAGCAGAGACAGACCAGGTTACCTGCCCTAAGACTAAATCTCTCCCTGTGAGGGTGGGGAGGCCCTGGCACTGGCTGGCCAGAGGATTTGTGGATGCCCCATCCCTGGAAGTGTCCAAGGCCAAGTGGGACAGGGTTTGGAGAAACCTGGGATAGTGGAAGCTGTCCCTGCCCATGGCAGGGTTTGAACGAGAAGATCTTTAAGGTCCTTTCCAACCCAAACCATTCTGTGATTCTATAAACTGTGTTTTCCAATTCAAGTTCAATGAAAACTTTCAAGTTTCTCCATGCAGCCCTCTTTCATTCTGTCTTCAGTCTCACATTACGAACCAGGCTCCATTCTGCACTTGGTACCTTGCATATGAAATAAAGGAAAAAACATTTACACCTCATTCACCCATAACACAGCAAAACATCCTGCAATGCCATTAAAACGGCCCTCAGGTGCTCCTACAAGCAAAGTCATACATTTCAGTAAAAGTCTCCCATACTTCTCCTGTGACTAGAGAGAAAATAGTTTCCTTAGAAGTTCCATGCAGAAAGCAGATTTAGATCCAGCTGTGCTGCCTGACACACTGCAGTCAGACAGAAACATCTATTAAAGATTTACATGGCATGACTGCAAAAGCTCTTGCTAGAATTCAAGTAATTTGCAATTTGGCTTCTCTGCAATTCACAATATTAAGGTAGAAGCTTTGCTACCGATGTTCCCACACCTACAGATCCAACCCCCAAGTCCAATTCCAGGACAGCAGAGCACAAAGCTTTTGAACCATGGAAGGAATACAAAGCAAAGCTCAGAATAAAAGCCCTGTGAGAAAGAGAGGATCTCCTGTAATCTATCCTGAGAGGTTCATTCAGCTTGCTTTGGGTGTTAGTGCTCTCCAGTAGCTTGCAAAATATGCTGAAGGAAAGAAGTGATAACTAGCCAAGTCTGACTGGCAAATTAAAATTGGCATCAAGCTGGCCTGCCTTAGGCATTTGGCTGCCCTGCTTAAACTGCAGCACATGTGTGCTGGCACATGCACTCCCAAATGTGCCAAGCCAACAATATGTTTGCTCTCTTCCAGGGGTGTGTATCTGTCAGCTCTGACTGCAGCAGTGATAAGTGTGAAGCAGCCATGAAGCCACATGGCTCATTTTCCCCTCCATGTCATCTGCCTGCCCAGCCATCCTTCCTCCTCCTTCCCTCCCATCATCCACTTAATGCTTCTAATTTCTGGCAGTTTATCTTCTGCCTCCCTCGACCTCACATTTTATAAGTACTCTTTTGGAATTCCAAGAAACAGATTTCCATGTTGTTCAGATTGCCTCCTGGAACACTACAGTAAAAAGTTCAAATAAAAGTCATTATTCAGAGCATTTCCATTAACGTTAAATTATGTGCTTTACAGTCAACATGCAGAGTATTCAGTATTTTAATACAAGAGTAATTTAATGCTGGCTATTGCAAAGAAAAGCCTTTTTCCTCCAAGGGAAAAAGAGAAAGAAAGATCCTCAAGAGAAAAAAAAAGAACCCAATTTCTTGAAACATTAAGGCTAGAAAATGAAAATCACTAAAATTTAAATGGAGAACACACTTGTGATTTTTGTAAGGGTTGTATTTCTGCCTCTGTACCCTCTCACCTCAACTTGGACTTCAGCGTTTTAAAATGTGTTATCATATTTATCTAGGCATTGCACCCTGATACTCACCTGGCCAAACCAACCTCACCCTACTGCCTGCTGAGGCAAACATTTCATGGGAAAATGCTGTGATGTCTGTGAAAACCATTTTCACAAACCACTGGGCTTCCTTCATGTCCTGAGTGTCACTAGGGAAAGGTCTAATGTTCTCAAGGTCCTCAAGAAATCACTTATGTCCTCAGATCTATTCATTTTTGCTTCATCTGCTGTTTCACACCTGCATTTTGGGAAAAGGCTGTTGAATCAAATTGTGGCACCTGCTGGGTGACCAGACTGATTTTGCTGGTCACAGTGGATACATGGAGATGTAAAATCATCCCCAGATATTAGCAGTGTGTGCTGTCAGCTTCCCAACACTCTGCCCAGGGATTTTGAAGCTGTGCAGACCCCAAGTCTTCTTCTAAGATCTCTTCCACCCACTGATTCACTCCAGAAGAGCCTGTGAACTCTTGTCAAGCTGATTTAGCAGGACATGGATTAGTCCCATTTCCAGGGTCAGTCCTGGCCAGAGCTGGCTTGGGCATTTCTGAACTGTGCTCCATCATTCCCAGAAAAGGGGCACCCAAAATCCCTACAAATCCACCCACACCAGCGTGTGCAGCCAGCCAGGATCCCCAAGGGGATATCTCCCTTTCACTTTTAGGAGACTCCTGTTGTGCAGTGATCCAACATGAACCTCCACAGCCCTGCTCAGTCCTCCCAAGTTTAAACCATCATAACCTGGCCACATTTCAGGTTTCTCTGGTTCTACTGCTACAGCTTTCCACTTCTGCTGGCACCATCCAGTAGCTGTGGTCACACAACCCACCAAGAACCCAACTGCCAGCCAAGAAACCAGCTGAGGCTGGTGACAAAGCAGCTCAGACCTTTCTGTCAGGCATTTGGGCACTCAAACTCAATGTTAAGGATATTAAATACACACCTCCAAACCTTTTGGCAGAGCTAGAGTCTGTGTTTCCAAGATTTGATGCCTACCCAGCGCCACCCTTCTCACCAGCTCCTTGTCTCAGCCCAGGCATCTCTGAGCTCTCCAAGGTCAGACAGAAGGACACCAGATTCATCAAGTCTTTTTACTTTCTTCTTTTTCCTTTTGCTTCTTACTTTCATCTCTCACAAAAGAGCTCTATAACATCATTCTGGCTACTGTTACAGCACTCACAGTGTCAGCTACATCACTGGTTAAGGTCATATTTCATGCTCTTTAGACTGAGGTGATAATGCAAGAACATTCAGTGTCTATAAAGTAATACTTCTCTCTTTAAGAGGAAAGACAGTTCAGCTGTAACTAATATTCAAGTCATGTAGGCAGACAATTTTCATTTCTTCTGACTAAACTTGTGCTTCTCCCTCCAAATTCCATGTTAGTGCATAAATAAGGCTTTATCCCTCTTGGTATGAATTGATGAGGTGAGACAGCACCAGCCAAAGACCTGCTCTGTGTGACACTTGCCCAATTTACCTCTAAGTAGACTTAGAAGAAGTAGACATGGAGAGTGGGGATAAACTGTGACCCCAAATCCTGCCATTTATAATACTTCACAACTGATTTCCTTTGCAGTTGCTTGCCATTTATCTTCCTAACAAGACTAATGTTTATAGTCTGTCTTCCACCTCTTTTTGTAAGAGAATTAGAGACTGGTTTTCTGAATTAAAATTAGAGGACAGAGTTAAAAATGGGATTATTTATGATTTGACCTAGTTTATAGGTACCTACCATATTTTTTTATCTATTGAGAACAAGACGATTGGGGATAAAAGCATCATACAGTCAACCTAGGACAAAACCCAATATCCAAACAATTGAAGCAACAGAAGATGTTTCCTTAGAAAGAGGAGGAATGTATGTTTATCTTCATGAGAAGACCCTGTGCCTTGCAGAGAACGTGGTACATGGCTGAGGGAATTTAAGGTTCTGTTGCCAAGCGAGAGGCTGAAGGAAGGAATTCCTTTCCCCCATCCTATTCAGCCAGTGGGATGTCTCAGGACTGACATACCCAGTGTTTAGCCCACTGTGTTACAAGCTCTTCCACAGCAGAATTAGAGGCAAAATATGCAAACACATTTTCCAAGCCATCCCTACAAAAAACTGAGACAGACAAGAGCAAACAGCAGTTTGGAAATCAAATATTTTATTCAAATTATAAAAAAAAAAACAAAACAAAACACCACAACAACAACAAAAAAAACCCAGAAATCTTTAATGGAAATGCCACTGCTGTTCTTGCTGAAGTTAACTGCTACTTCACATTTCATCACTAGCATGATCTAGATAATGTAATAACTGCTGGATGATGACTCCTATAAGCTTGCCAATTCATTACAAATTTAGGGATATTGGACTAGAAACTAATATTCCTTTGCAACCTGAAATTATATTGTACTGTCAAGTCCTGCAGCATGAAGGTTGGAGTAAGTTACTCTTTTACAAGGAAACATGATATCAAAGCACACTATTAAAGCTAAATGTCCTTTTTTAGTGTGCTGCCTGAATCTGTTGGCATTCTATACATGGCAAGAAAACCCATGAGCTTCTGCCAGTGTCATCAAATTAAGATCAATTTCCAACATCACTTCTAAGTGCTATTTTAGAAGATGCTTGATCCCACTGAAACCACACTGATGGAAAGAGTAGGCAAAGTGACAGATGTAAAACTTATTGTTCTCCCTTCTTCCTCCTCTTTTGAGCTGCAATTTACCACTCAGCTAATAAATAGATGTGAGTTAAAATTAAAAACTGATGTTCATGTGCTTATCGATCCCACCCCCATCCTGTAACAGCTGCAGAATTTCCTCCTCCTCTCTGCCACGTTCTTGCTGGGGTTTTTAGAGCTGCAGAGTTTTTGTACCTACTGTGGGTATGATAAGGCAAATAATTAACAATTGGGGTCATGGCAATATCTGAGAAATGCAACCAGAAGGGCCCCCCTAAGGTGAGGGGCTGGCTCAGACACCCACCAGGACTGGAAACACCGGAGCAGAGAACAGGAGCTCCTGTACACAAATATGGTGTGTTCTTCCCTTACAAACAGCAGTTCTCTGATTCAGTGCCATCAGGACCATGGTTGCATAATCCTGCCTTGTGTTTATGGGTTCCAAGATGCTAAATACCATTTCAATGCAATGGTTTTAAGGGAATTCAGGAGAACAACCCAGGAAAGAAGCCCAGTTTTACCATTTAACCACCTGAAGCAGACACACTTCCAGCCAAAAACCTCCACTTACACCTAACATTTCCCACATTCCCCATCCTTCTCCAACAGCCTCCTGCTGAACACACCTGTCCAGAGGGACAGGGACAGACTTCAGGTTCTCCCTCAACTCTGAGGGAAAAGGACACTCTCTCCAAGCCTGCCTGCTGTGGGACATGCTCAAACCACGGGGTACCACTTGTCTGGAAGGCAGAGGCTGCCTTGCTGACAGGTGTGTTACAGACACACCTCAGGCACTGGTGAAGCTCCTTTTTTCTCTTGCTCCAAGAACATCTTTGACCCCAGAGTTACCCCATGTCAGCCTGCATCTTTGCAGAGTTGGCTGCTTAGACACCTCCCAGTGAGGGTGGTCTGAGCTCCAAAGCAAAGATTCAGCTCTCCAGGCTGCAGAGCTGCATGAGCACACCCACCAGGACAGCTCATCCCCCAGGAACACCCTGCACCTCCCAGTTACAGGACACACAAACACCCTCCATGATCCTTTGGTAGGTGGGCAAAGCACAGCAGGGGCTGCAGGGCTCCACAGCCACCCTAAGGCAAAGGGAAAGAGCTTGGTGGAGCTCAAAGAAGCAAGATTTGTCCTCTTTGGTTTCAAAGTCTGACCAAAAATTCTGCATTTATGCAGAGATCAAGTCCCCAGCTCTTCACCTTCCCAACTAAGAGAGTCAGACTAACTCCTCTCTGAATTTCACGTGCCTGGCTGCTTGACACCTGTTTCTAAAGGAGAGCCTGAATATTCTGGCTGCTGTCTGGTAAGCAGGCTGATTCTCAAATATAAAAGGCTGCTGGCTCAAAGTACACACCACTCACAGGGTGCACATCAGCACCCTGGCAATCAGTGCTGCACTTCACTCACATTGCACAAGGCTCTTCCAGGGCATGTTCTTCAATCACAGGTGCCTCAGGCAATCAAAAAGAGATTTCCCAAATGGCTCTCCTCAAGTCACACACCTAAATGAGCTGTATTAAAGCTGAGCTTGTCCCCCTACACCAGCAACACCACTCTGACCCTTTAAAATCAAAAGGAACAATGCACCCAAGGCAGTCTCAGCTGGAGACTCCTCATCCCTGAGCCACTGGAGCAGCACCCAGGGCTGTGAGACCACATTGTTTAAGTGCTCTCCTTCCTAAGCCCAGAGCTGATTCCTGAGGACAACCACGAGCATTCCACGCAGAAGGCAGGAGTGAACATCAGAAAAACGTCTGTGTGATTGAATGCTTCTTGTGAAGCCTCATGGCAGGGGAATACCACGACCCAACATCATCTGCAACGTGTCAGGGTAGTTAAATGACTGACCAGATGACAGGATTCCCTGTGGTGAATCAAATTTGTGCCAGATGTGAGTCTAGAGGCTCCCTGGTACAACTGCTGACTGTGAATAAAGATTTGGCACTGGTCTGTGGGCACAATAACCAAGATCTCTTCCCCCACTTCAGCCTGTGTGACTGGAGATCTTTAATGGAAGCCAGGCTGCCTCTCATGGCTGCTCATTGACAGCAGCTGATACTTTTCAGCACAGCTCTCCTCTCCAGCCTCATTAAAAACAACAGAGAACATCCACAGACCTACAGAAAAGGCTCCCCAGTTATTTGAGGACAGACTTTCACAACTAAAGCTGCATTTCAATGTACACTGACATTCCCAAGGAATTCCCACTCAGCTAAGGGACATGTCTGCCACTAACCCAGGCAGCAGGAAGCATAAATCACAATTTGCAAAGCCACTAGGTCAACTCTTACACCTCACATTCCCACTGACTACTTACAGGGCCAGACTTCTGGCCAGGAGAAGGAAGTCATTAAAGACATTTTCAGACAAATACTGCAGAAAAAGGAATGTAATGTTCTTCCTGAAGAAAAGGTCCTTATCCTTCCTGAAAAAATATAATCTAGCTGCTAGAAAATAGAAAAGTACCACAGCCAGATGAATACCTGCTTCCTTTTCAGCTTTCTCCTCCAGGAGACTGGTGATCACAGAATGGTTTAGGTTAGAAGGGACCTTAAAGATCATCTTGTTCCACCCCTTGCCATGGGCATGGACACCTCCCACTATCCCAGGTTGCTCAGAACCACATCCAACCTCTCCTTGAGCACTTCCAGGGATCCAGGGGCAGCCACAGGTGCTCTGCACAACCTGTTGAAGAGCCTCACCACACTCAAAAATCACCCTAATCACTGCCCATAAACAGGAAAGAACTTAGCTTTAGCTGAAGCATAAAATGAGAATTCATGCAAAGTCTCAGTCAATAACTCAGGGGGGTGAAAGCTCTTTCCAGAGATTTCTGTGACCACATTTCCAGCACTGCTCAAATCCACACAATTGGTAACAAAGCAAGAAAAAAAAAAAACACCTTCCCACCCTCCCAGCACTGCTGTATGTGGGATAAACTATTGAAGGCTCTAATAGAGCCTCTTTTCAATCACCCTGTCCACAATTTTTTTAAAAATCAGATTAAGCCAAAAATAAAAATATCTTTTAATTACAGCATTGCAAGATAAAACCACCAAGATTCCCTGCCCTCCCCCCACCAACACAAAGCAGTTATCCAAGAGCTTCCTTTCTGCTCAGGGTTTTTTTGCCTCATTTTATAACCATCTTTTTGCAGTGAGGTGGTTTGGGGTGGTGTAGTTGCTCTCCTCTGCCTTTTGGGGAAGAGCTGACAGCAAGGAACAGCAGGGAGGCTTTTCTTCACTGGAGCTGAGGGTGATTAACTCCCCAGTTTTGTCAGGGGAATGACAGCAGCACTGAAGACACCGAGTGCAGTGCTCAGTGGCACAGGACACAGCTCTGCACCAGGGAAACATCTCCCAGCTCCAGGGGTTTGCCAGGAATATAGCTCTGTCAGGCACAAACAAATGCACTGGGAATAAGGAACCCCCGTGCTGGTAGCAGGGAGGATCTTTATCTTCACTGTGTCTCTTCAAATCCAAAAGGCAATCAGTCTAATTCAAATTATGAAAGGTAATTATAAGCAAATACAACCCAGCACAAAGCTGGGACAAGAATGCCTCACACAGTTATAGCAGCACCACCCAACCATCACTCCTCTCCATAAGATTTTCCCCCAAATTATAAATTTCAAGTAAATTTTAGTGCTGCTGCATCTCACAGCACACTTCAGCCAACCTGGGCAGCAAAGTCACAGTAGCTGGAACAAAAAGAAAAAAGAAAAAAAACAAAAACAGGCAACAACACCCCAAATTAACACTGCATGAACTCCAGCCAGGTGACAGAAATACAGGCAGCAGCAGTAGAGGGGATGCTCATGAAGAGATCCCTGTGCCTGATCCCTGCAGGCAGCAGAGATGAGGATTTCCTCTGCTCTCCCCACCTGGCATGACCTGAAAGCCAAAATGTGAGCTGCTCCTCACAAATCCCTGCACCACAGACCAGGCTGCTCCTGCTTTTCATCTCTGCCTTACACCTTGTGGAAAACCACAGCTGAGTGTAACACCTGCACAGCAAACAGTCACAGCTTATCCCGTGTCATTCTCAATTTTGCTTCTAAAAAAGAAAAATCTCATTTGTTAATGGAGTAGCAGGTGTTTTGTAACAAACAGCCTCCAAAAATAGGAGCTGGGTTACAGGTACCTCTGCTGATTCCCAAAGAAGGAGCTGAGCTGGAGAATGTGGGATCTCTCAGCTGAACCTAAGGAGTCATTCTGTGTAACAATACATTTAACTAAAAAATTTCTTGTCTGAACTTTTCCACTGCAGAGACAAAAAAGGAAAAAAAAAAAACAAGCAAAACGCCCACAAGTGCAAAATTTCAGCTTATTTATTTACAAGGGTACAAGTGATCCTTACATGTTTGGCATATTTACATTTTTTCGCCTCGATTGTAATCCCTCTCAGGACGCTACTTACAAAGTTTACACCAGCACCCAACCAAAAACAGAGAGGTTTTTTTCCATGAGCTCTAGCAGGCAACTTTCCCACAACTTAACTAAACCCATTTTTTTACACAGAAAACTGGGTAGGTATGAGCAATTATCGCGGGTTTCTAATTAAGACTCTCCATGGGCGTGCGTGGTCCTTCAAAGGGCAAACCCCCCCTTGCCTTGTGCTCCGCAGGTGCGCACACACCTGTGGGGATGCGCTTCAGAGGAGATGCCGAGACCCCCTCCCGGCACCTCCGCAGCGCTCCCAGCCCGGGATGCGCCTCTCCCTCCCCGGCTGCCCGCGGAGAGGCGAAGGTGACACTGCCCCTCCTTCCTGTCCTGCCCCCCGGCCCGTTCCCGCTCAGCCCGGCTCACCTCGCTCATGTCGCGACAGTGACACGCGGTGACAGTGGCAGCGGCCCCGCCGGCGCTCAGCGCTCCCGCCGCGCCCGCGACACCGGTAACGGCTCGGCCCGGCCGCAGCGCGCCGTGATGACGCACGCAATGGGGAAGGTACTAGAAAGGGGCGTCGCCCGTGCGCGTGGCTGGCACCGCGCGCGCCCCCGAGGGGCCGAGCGAGGCCGCGGAGACTCGGCCCGAGCCGCGTGACTGAGGCGGAGCCTTCCCGCCGCCGGTTTAGCTTTGGGCTGGACGTCACTTTGTGAGGACGCGTCTGGAGTGCCGTGTCCAGTCCTGGGCTCCTTAGTACAAGAGACACAAGAAGCTACTGGAGAGGGTCCAGCAGAGGGTCACGAAGATAATTTGGGGTTTGAAACATCTCTCGTATGAGGAGAGACTGCAGGAACTGGGTCTGTTTAGTCTGGAGAAGCCTGAGAGGGGATTCATCAATACATGTAAATACCTCAAAGGTGGGTGCTGAGAGGACGGTGCCAGACTCCTTTCAGTGGTGCCCAGTGAGTGGACAAGCAATGGCCATAAACTCAAACACAGGAAATTTCACTTCAGCATGGGGAAGAACTTTACACTTAGGGTGGCAGAGCACTGGAACAGGCTGCCCAGGAAGGTCATGGATTCTCCCTCTCTTGAGGCATTCAAAACCTGTCTAGACCTGTTCCTGTGTCACCTGCCCTAGCTGGCCCTGCCTTGGCAGAGGGCTTGGCCTGGATGATGATCTCCAGAGGTCTGTGCAGAAGGTCTCCAGTTCCCCAGCGAGAGTCTGGGAATGCAGGTGCTGGCCAGGAAACTGTGGTTTGCTGGAGCTCCAGTCCATAAGACATGAGGTGTTACAGAGGCCTGTACTGAGGTGCAGGGGTTTGGTGTTGGAAGATGCAAGGAAACTAACTTGGCATAGTTTGTGAACTTACATCAATAAAATTATTCAGTACCTGTTGCTTTTAAGTCACTTGGCCCCAGCTAAAGAGTAATAAAAACTACACATTTACTACCTAAAAGGTATTGCTACGGTAGCATTCCATAGCAGGAAATCACATCTTCCTCAAGCTTGGACCAAAAAAACCTCAAGAACAACTTAAAATTGCATTACCAAATTAGGCATTCTCCCAAAATATTCTTGCCTCTCTGAAAATTCAAGATGTCTTTTCCTGTTTTGGTGTAAAGTATGTATGTGGCTGAACTGTAGAATCAAATGTCCTTTTTTGCTTGGATAAAGGCAAATGTTTCCCACAGTATTCTGAATCACCAGATGTTTTGCTGGTTTGGTCTGCTCTTGGGATAACCTCTCAACACCCTTTGTGGATTGGTTCAGCTAGTACTAAAAAAAAAGTGTAATACAGCATGGTAGGCTCCAAAATGCTTAACATTTTTACTTAAGGAATTAAAGACCTACTAAGAGACCTTAAAATAGGAACACCATAGATTGGCTGAAGGGAATTCCAGGTTTTGCCTGATCTAGAGCTTTTGTTCGTTGCAGATAAGAATGATTCCAGGCATATTCAGGTATTAAACGTTTCTTTAGTGACACGCGTTCCTTTTGCCCATTGGTTGTAATGCTACAAGGCATTTACTTCTGCTGCAGCAGAACACTTGGTCGGGTGCCTGTGCCACATTGTCTTGTTGACTGGCTGAGTGAGGCACATCACACAGTAGAATCCTGCACTGCAATCAAGAAGGGATTTCAAGCAGAAATTAGACCAAAGAGCAAGG
>JAYDZK010000001.1:111726407-111736775 GCA_034509185.1 Euphonia xanthogaster
CGCGCCAGCCAATCAGCGCCGCGCGCGCGCGGGCCCCACCCAATCCCCGCGCTCCCCGCAATCCCGAGAGCGCGCGGCGCCCCCTGGCGGCCCTCAGAGCCCTCACGGCCGGGAGCGCTCCTCGCGTCCTCCTTTTCCTCATCCTCATCCTCCTCTTTTTTTTCTCTCCTTTTCTTCCTCCTTTTCCTCGTCTTCTCCTCCTCTTCCTCCTCACCCTTTCCCCCGCACTTCCCCGAGTGCCCCGCACCACGCACGCCACTCTGAGGTGGCTTCGGGCATCCCCACAGGGGAGAGCCACGAACTCCAGGTGTGCTGGAGGCAGCCTGGCAATGGGGAATTATTGCGGCAGATCGGATGAATAAATTAAATGGGGAACGTTTTTGGTTTTTTACTGTGAGGGCCGTGAGGCGCTGGAACAGGTTGGCCAGGGAGGTTTTGGATGCCTCAACCTGGCAATATTCAAGGCCAGGTCGGAGCAGCCTGGAATGGTGGAAGGTGTCCCATGGCACAGGGGATGGGGTGAGATGATCTTTAAGATCCTTTTCTAACCCCTTAATGTCCTGCGATCCTATAAACCAGGCAGAGAATCTCTGCTCTGCTCCCCCCTGCCTTTCCTTTCTGTCTCATCAGTCTTGCTGCCATTCCTGTTCAAATATACAGCACTTTTTCCAGAGATACACGGAAAACAGCCCTTTTCTATCATTTTTCTGAATGGTTAATTAAAGCAAGACTTTGGGATGTGTGCTGTTGTGCTCCAGCATCTGTCTTTTGATGGTGCACAATCACTAATTTTGGCAATACACACTCAGATGCTCTGACTCATGTATCTGTGAAGAAATATAGGTTCAATTAGCTCTGGGAATGCACTTAACTCCCTCAAATTTTTCTCAAATCAATAAAAAAGCTAAAGTATTATATTGGAGAGCCCAAGAAGCTTGACAAGCCCTCCCACTTCCAGGGACTACCTTGCAGCAGCCTCGTCTCTTTGCCAACATCTGTTTTCAGGGCCAGTATTAATAGAGGGAGGGAAATAAATTTGATGAGAAATCACATTTTCCCTTGGAGCTGGAGAGGCAGGAGGAGCTAGGCTCCTTCCTGTGAGGATGAGGAGGCTCCACAGACAGTGGAACTAGGGGTGTGTATCCTGTGAATATTTTAGGAATGCTGGCCAAATATGTAGGGATGGGATCAGGACAGCTTAAGCAGAATTGAAGCTGAATTTGGCAAGGGATATGAAAAATATTAAGGGCTTCTACAAGTGTGTCGGCCAGAAAAGGAGGAGAAAAGAAAATTTACCCTTCTGGGAAACAAAACAGGAAATCTGAGGTACTGATCACAATTTTTGCCTCTTTCATCATACCACTGTTCCCAGGACCTCCACCAGCATCTTGCATTTTTTAAAAATTAACATGAATTGTCCCAGTTTTTGTTGTGAGTGGCCCAAGCAGGCAACAAACAAGGTAAGAGTTCGTTGCAGGAGCAGCTTCAGGAGCTGCCCTGGGAAGACCCAAAATAAAGATGATGAAATTTAGCCCCTGAAGAAGCTGTGTTTCATGTGACACCGTTTTCCAGTGAAGAGCAATTGTGGGTGTACTGCATTAGTATTCCTGTTCTGACAGGAGTGCCACTGGTCTGCCAGCTTATGGATCCAAGGCACAATGCTAACATAAATTATTAACAGAGTATTGCTCATCAAAGGGCTCCCAATCTCATGGGAAGGGACACAGACCACTGAGAGGAAATCTGTTCAGGTCCCTTTGACTCCGAGGGGAATCATGTCAGTCTCACTCTTCACCATCAAAATAAATGTGTCAAATCCAAGGAGAAAATCTCCTGGTGATAATTCAGGCTGTGTGCCCCAAGAAGCAGGTTAGCAGAGAAAGCTCTTTGCACTAAATGCTGCAGGAGAACATACAAAATTCTTATTTTCTGATCTGTTTGGGGGAGGTCAGAGTTTCAGAGAGACACCCTGGAGGGCACCCTGAGCTGTGTCTGGGAGGTGGCACTCTGGAAACACAGCACCCAGTCTGGTGCCTCTTCTAGGGGAGCAATGCTGAGGTGTGACGGTGCCCTCCAAGCAGTGACTCTGCTCTGAGGACAGCTTGCACATTTTGTGGCATGCAGACACAGTAAAAGGTGCATTACCTGCCCTCAGACAGGTTACTGAGTGAGCACAGAGCTCCCCTCTCCCAGGGAAAGCCTTTGGCCTGCAGAGATGCAGCTGCTCTCTCTCTCCCTCTAAATCTTGTTCCCTGCCTCCCAGCTTTGCATGTCATACACTGCAGAAAATTTCTGTAGCCAGCCAGAGCAATCCAGACCTGAACTTTGGGCTGAAATGCTCGGTGCCTCTCCTCCTTTGCAGTATGGACCTGCTGAACTTAATTGTTCTTCAATTCACAAACACAGATGCCTCCAAATCATGGGTCTAACCATCTTAAATGGACAAATCCCAAGTTCTGGGAATGCAGCAGCAATCTGAGGTTTTCAAACGGTTCTTACAATAAAAGTAACTCTAGTAGTTGTTTTATTTATACCCTGCCATTTATGCTGTCTGATGTCACCATATTTTAGTTTTGAGGTACCCCTTTCCCTGTCAGCCTTTCTAACCCATGGCAATCCCTCAATTTAAAGGTGTCCCAAAGTTCTGCTTTTACTTAAGTGCACAACTAAGTAGTAGCACTTCTAAGTACAGAAAATATTCTAAGCAATCTATTTTCAAGAGCCATTATATTCTGAAAATTGACTATTAAAATACCACCTTCTTATTCATCAAGTCTGCACTCAGTGTGTGTTCAATCTTGTCTGCTGGCATATGACTGCAATTTCACTGCCTTTTACTCCCACTTACCTGAAAAATTCATCAGAGAGAAGAGAAGAGAATCTGAGCTGGGTGTTGGAACAGAAAGGCTCTCAGGCTTCCAAGGAGCTTCACCTGTTTAAGGGGACTGAAGTTGGCTCTTCTGTGCCAGACTGTGCAATCCATAATTGGAGAAGTGTGTGGTAAAGTCCTGGAATGATTTGGGTTTGAAGGACCTTAATGATCATCTTGTTCCATACCCCTGCCATGGGCAGGGAATCTTCCACTGGATCAGGTTGCTCAGAGCCCCATAGAGCTTGCAGTTCCAGGGATGGGGAGTCCACAACCTCTTGGGCAACCTGTGTCTGGACCTCACCACCCTCCCAGGGAAGAATTTCTTCCCAATATCCCATCCATCCCTTCCCTCTGTCAGTTTGAATCCATTCTCCCTTGTCCTGTCAGTACATGTGAAAAATCCCTCTCCAGCTCCCTTGGAGCCCCCTGGGAGGGGATTTAAAGTCTTTTCTTCAGGCTGAAGAGCCCCAACTTTCTCAGCCTTTCCTCACAGGAGAGGTGCCCCTCTGGTGCTGTATTTGTACAAGGAGAGAGCTGATTTTGTGCTCAGTCTTTGTCACTGACAGTGACACACAACTGCACAGTCTTGCTTTGCTTTCAATCCCACCACTGAAGGTGTCTGCAAAGTGAAGTGGTTTGATCAGAAGTACAGAATTGCTCCAGAAGAGCCAGAATCACAGAATCCTTCACTTGGAAAAGACCTCCAAGGCCATCGAGTCCCAGCTGTGCCCAATGCCCACCTTGTCCCCAGCCCAGAGCTCTGAGTGCCACCTCCAGGCCTTCCTTGGACACCTCCAGGGATGGGGACTCCAAACCTCCCTGGGCAGCCCCTTCCAGGGTCTGAGCACCCTTTCCATGGAGAAATTCCTCTTGATGTGCAACCTGAGGCCATTTCCTCTTATCCTGTCACTTGTCACCTGGGAGCAGAGCCTGACCCTCACCTGGCACCTTTCAGGAGGTACCACAGAGTGCAGGGGAAGATCTCTCCTCAGGCTGCTGTATTTTTCAGTCAAAATTTGATTCAAATCAAATCCAAAAAGATCAAAATGAGAATATGGCTGTGCCTTGAACAGCATTCCACATTCCATCAGAGCAGAACGGCTCTGCTTGGTAGAATAAATTTGAATTTTGACTGTGACTGCAGAAACTGAAGTTTCCCAGCATTTGAAATTGGTACAGTGGAGTGAAACCTCTGCCTCTTGCTGGTTTTACACTATGAATTTTTAAATAAAAGGAACGATTTCACACAAACTTTCTGGAAAAAAATAAAAAGTCCATGTTGAAGGTGAAATTAACATTAAGAATGTTAATTTCAAATGGAAAGCTTTTGTTTCAGAAAGGTGTGTGCCTTTGAATCCTAGAAAACAGGAGAGGATCTGGATCACAGCCTTAATCACAGAGAATATGCTGTGATTATAGGCTTTGGTAGCAATAGATTTAGCAAGCATAGCCTCAGATGCTGGATGATGGATGATTGGTCATCTCAGATTTATCAGCTAATTTGCCCAAGAAAAAATCTGAAGAGACAGTTTCTACAGCTGAACTCCCATTAGTATGCCTTCTTACCTTTTAATTAAGAGCTAATGGCTGTGGGTAGTTAATCAACAAAATACCTTTAAAGATCTGGGCCTGAGGGCCTTTGTTACAACCTAACCTTTGTTCCCATGCAAGAGGAATGAGTCAATGGCTCCAACCAAATCTTATCGCTGTCGTTGTCACGAAGATATCAAATATAATTTGAAAAATTGAGTCTTTTCTCAGGAGAGTTACAAGACATGACTTACTGTACAGTGTGAGTCATCTTCCATCCTAAAAAAATACAGCCCGAAAACCAATCACCCAAATATATGTGTCAATTCTTCTGTCTGCCCAAAGAGTTTTGATGGATTTAATTCAGAGCTGTGTCCTTAAATTGGACAGACTTGTAAAGAAAACCATTCTCAGTTTAAGCCAGACTCCCTAAACTTTTGAAAGCCTGAAGAATGTTCTGGGCTTTGAGTCCTTGACTGGCTCAGCTCTGCAGAGGATGTGAAGATGTGGAGCATTCAGATGTTACCTGGCTCTTACCTGTGGCAGTTCCCCTCTTAATTAGAAGGTAAAAAGACATCATAATTACCAGTAAACAATTTTCAATCTCTGTACAGGCAAAGGAATTAATGTGATTTAGAATATCCACAATTATAACTTGTGATGCGGAGAGATAAGGAAGTTTTAAGTAGATTTGCTCCCTCACTTTACTTCAGTGAGTTTGGGGAGGTTAAGGGCAAATTCTCAGGGAGCCTCTTCCCTAAATCCTTGTTCAAATAATGGATTTAGAAGGCTCCCAGTTTTAAAAGGGCTGAGGTAACATCCCTGTCAGTATCAACCTCTGGGAGGATCTCGGGGATCCCATCCTTTTCTCCTACCTCAGCTGCAGAGAGCTGGTTTGGCCAAAAAGGAGACTCCATCCACCGAGCATCACCCAGCAGTGCTGCTGGGACTGGGGGAGCTGCGGAATATTATTTTCTTGGTCTCTGTAACAGCAAAAAGCTGAGGTTCAGAAGAGCTTCTCTCCTCTTTGTCTTTCATCTTTTGGACAGAGCACAGCCCCCAAAACAACCTCTGATCTTTGTGTCGTAGCAGTCCCAAAATTTGCCAGACATTTTACAGGAAAAAAAAATAATCAAGTTGAAACATCCAAACCCTTTCTTTCCACTTCATCCAGAAACCTTTTTATTGCTGTGTTGACAGTAATTACACATAACATATTCCAGTAAAAGGAAGCTAAAGTCACCAGGTCAAGTGATGCATAGTTAGTGGCTGCCAAAAGAGGAAACAAGTATGAACTCACTTCATCTCTGCTCTTCCCTCATGCAGATGCCTGTTGGGATTCCTCACTCTCTCAGAGGGCACAAAAATGCCTCTGCTGTGCAGGAGGGGCAGGGATAGGGCATGGATCAGGACAGAGCAGTTTGCTGGAGAGGGAAAACCCTTATCAGTGTAAGGACTCACACATAAGAAGGTCAGTGAACAGCAGGAGTTGTCACTATTGCTAAATCCCTTCTTTAAAATATATTTATGGACTGATAAGTGAAGTTTGGCAGTTCTCAGCCTCAGCTGCTGGGGCCTTTTTCCCTTGCATGCCTGGTTTTTGAAAGGAGCCAGTTAGAATTAATGTTACACACAACATTGGCTGGAGGTAGGAGGCATGAAATGGGCTTGATACTTCAAGAGGCCCTATCTAGATTTATTTTCTGCATTCAGTTTATTCACAGAGTGGAATCTCTTCCACTTAGCAAGGTAAAGGTATTTACTCAACAGTCAGAAACTGAGCCAGTCAAGGGAGGGGTGAGCTCAGCACTTTTTAATTTCTGAGCTGTGAAGTGCAACAACAGACTGAGACACATTGGGCTGCCTTGTAGAAATACCCATTTAGCAATGGAGCAATGGCCATAGTCAGAGACCCAAAACCAGGCACTTTAGCACAGCCTGTTCTGTCCCACTGAGTTAAATCTCTCCTTTTAGCCATGGTTGGTTTGCTGAGAGGAGTGTGAGGCATGGAAAGGAAAGGAGACATAAAGTATGCTGCCAAAAAAAAATGATCCTGTTCAGCATCTAAAGACCTAAGATGATGAATGGGTGCAGCTAATTAGGCTCAATCTTTTTTAATGATAGTCTTTGTAATTTTTATGTTAAAAATTATAAAATGGAGGTGGAAATAAAAGCAACTCCCTGCTGACTGATAGAAAAGCATGACCCCTCACTTTTAACAGAAATAAATGCTTAGTTCCCTTTCCTTCATCTTTCCTCTGCAATGTCTGTGTTAACAATAATAACACCTAATTTAGCTGTTTCCTATGGGCTTAAGGTGACATTTCAGTTTAATGGTTGATGACTTTTCTGAGGCCCTTGCCCACCTTGTATCCTTGCTAGAGAGTGCTCTCTCTGAGCCACTCTCTTTATTTGAGGTATTATTAAGGGAAGGTTCTTGCAAAGGTCAGCACAACTCAAAAATAGATTCACGTTCACAAAAGGGAAGTGGTTCTCTGTCCTGGCACACCATGGTGCCACTTTATTCTGAGTTTTCCATGGTGGTATTTCCAAAGCACCATCAGAAGGTGAGGTTGGAAGGTCTGGGATCTTGGGGATCTTTCTGCAGACCATGAAAGGGAAGTTTCCCCTGAGGTAATTTCAGGACATAACTGACCATCCTGATTTGTGCCTTGCCAGAGCATCTCCCACACTCCCTCCCCCTCCCTCTCCTTTAACTTTCTACTCAGGTGAGGGAAAGAAAAGATCCCAAACCTATTTTTTGGTCATTGTGGCTACATCCCTAAGGGCTGACACAGAAACCTTTCTCCTGAAAGATGAAAGTCTTCTATGGATGGCACTGGAGGAGGGTGAGAACAAGGCCAAGCAGTGGGATCCCCCAACTCCAAGCTCCCAGGCTGCATGTCTAGCACTGTGCTGCTCCTACAGCTTTTTTCTACTGATGTTACCTCTTTAAAATGCAAGTGAGGGCACGTGGAGCTTGTTTAACACTTGCTGCTGCACAGAAATTTAGAATAGCTGCACCAAGTTACCTGGGACTAGGAAAAAAGCACAGTGAGGTTTAATGCATTCTTGGGTAGTTGGTTTGTCCCTGTGCCCCTCGAGTGCCCTGAAGCACAAAGAGCTCTGACATTTATACCAGAACCTGGCCAGAACAAAAGTCCGGTCAGTGCTCCCTCAAATGACCAGAGATGAAATAATTTTGACTCAATTAGAAGCAGTTCAGGCCCTACAGTGTCCTTGGCAGTGTGATGGAGCACTGGCTATGAGCCTAATGGACAAGCTAGATCTGATCTCAGCTATAAAAAACAGGAGTAGTCCTGGATCTACATTTTTTTCATGCATATTATTTGTATGAATAATAAGTAGGTTCATTTATATAAATTACTCAAAGGAGTTTCTGAAGGTCAGGGGAATCTAATCCCAGGTTCTCTTAAATATTTAGTTTATCATCTCTTTGTATTTAAAGTTTCAGAAGCTGAAACTTTAATGACGTTATGCAACTGTAAACAGATGAGTTCACCTGATATTGAGGAAGGCAAGGGTGTTAAATAACATAGCTCTTACCCAGGAAGGACCAAAAACCTGCTGACTTATTTTACAGAGCACATTGCCATTTTGCTGAGCATGGATCTACCTTGTTTCATGTTTCAGAGCAATTCAATGGAATTCAAAACAATTCATAGAATCAAAGAATAATTTAGGTCAAAAAAGGATTTCTGGAGGTCTTCAGTGGAACAGCAATGAAATACTGAATGCAAGGAAACAGTTCAAACACTTGATATAAATTTCTGGGCACCCTGTGCAAGGAACTCTGACCTAAACCTGGATTTTATTTTTTTTTTTGTTTGTGTGTGTGCATTAGTTTTGTCAATAACACATTGTTATGGTGTTGGGTGGCATTAGCTATGTGAGTGTATTTTTATACAAATTTCAGATGAGTAAAGAGGGCTTTTGTGTGAACTCAGTGTAGTTCCAGCCTCCAGCAGGAGATTTCAGTAGCCCTAACACACACTCACAGGGCTCCTGCTGCCATCAGGTCAGGAGCTGTTCCTTGGTTGAGAACTTTGGAGTTTCTATGAAGTATGCCCAAATTTTTGGGAGGCAGAAAACCTTCAAATCCAGGGCCTGAGGACATGCTGGACCTGTCTTAGCCTGATGCAGGAGGAAAACATAGCTCAAACACTTGATCTAAATTTCTGGACACTGGAAAAAATATAAATTTATAAATTTCTGGACACTGTTCTGGAAAACACTGCCAGTCCTGTTCTAGCCAGTACGGGTGACACAGGATCTTTAATGATATCTGAAGCTTTACTTCCTAATGGGATTTTCTGTTGTTGTTTGTTCTGGAGAGCTCAGTTTGATGAGCACTGATCAGGGCAAAGACTGAGAAGGAGGTGAATGGCCACTGTATCCTCACTAATACCTCATTAAGCAGGATGGTTAATTATACTCGCAGTGCTGCATCTATAAACAGTTTGCTTCTTATCTGCTTAGACAACATTTAAATCCAGGATGAAAAAGCAGTGACAAGTACAGTCACTAACCTGTGCAATGTGTGCTGTTCAGGGGGAAGGGGCTCATGATTAGTGTAAAACTGGGGGATTGGGCTCTCAGGAGAGCTGTTGGCAGATCTGGGCTCAGTCTTCTGCGAAGTAGTGTCTTTCAGGAAAACAGCTTCAAATGAATGAGTTTTGGTTGACTGTTGGAACCCTAGAATTGATAATTTTAGACTTTCTGTGTTGAAAAACACAGACTCTCAAGAAAACACTACATTTAACCTAAAACCACAGAAAAAAACTTCCAAAATTGAATGATAGAACTAAGATTATAAGTGTGTAGTTTCAATAAAAGTGTGTAATATCGTGTAGCAAAAAACTTAGGGTTTATAGTTTTAAAATATAATAATATATATAAAACTAAAATAGAAGTTTTAGGGTGGTAGCTAATCCTTCTTCTTCACCTTCTTCTTCATAAGTTTCAGTAGTATTAGACCAAAAAATCCACATTACAAAAGTAATTAGTTATTAAATTAAAAATAAAACCAATTTAAGTGTCATTTCTTAATTAAATATTTTTTCCTTAAAAAACCTTAGAAAGATAGATACAGGGCCATTTTATAACTTGTTAGTAAAATACTGTAAAACTCACAGCTTATAAAACTGGAATATAAATAAGAAATAATAAACATCTAAATCTGAACACAAAATAGTGTCTCAGATACTTTCAATCCCAACACTAACCAAAACAAACAAACAAAAAACAAACAAAAACCAACAAAAACAAAACAAACAAACAAACAAAAACAGTTTCCAAAAGCAGATTGCTCTTGCTGCTGCTGAAATGTGTTCTTCCCTCTGTGTCCATGGTCTCCTTCCCCCCTCACTGCTGCAGTGCTCTAGATGGTGACCAAGACTATTGCCAGAATATGCTGCTTGCTGCTTTCTATTAATGTCAAGCAAAGAAATGTGCAAGTACATAAGCACCCCAACAAAAGTCCATTTCCATATTAGATGTTTATTCTCCCTGTTCCATTACACACATTTTTAATTTAAAGGGGGGTGTGACTGATGCCTGGAGAGCAAAGGAACCACTGTGTCCTTTTGAGGTTTTGTGTTATAAATTATCTTTGCCATAAAGTAAATTAAAATTGTACTGTTCCAGGACCTGAAGGGAGCTTACAAGAAATATGGAGAGAGATTATTTACAAGGCCCTGGAGTGACAGGGCAAGGAGGGATTGCTTCAAACTGACAGAGAGCTGGTTTAGATTGGATATTAGGAAAAAAATCTTCCCTGTGAGGGTGGGCAGGCCCTGGCACAGGTGCCCAGAGCTGCTGGGGATGCCCCTGGATCCCTGTCAGTGTCCCAGGCCAGGTTGGACATTGGGGCTGGGAGCAGCCTGGCACAGTGGGAGGTGTCCCTGCCATGGCAGGGGTGGCACTGGGTGGGCTTTGAGGTCCCT
>JAYDZK010000001.1:111773094-111784094 GCA_034509185.1 Euphonia xanthogaster
ATTATATTATATTATATTATATTATATTATATTATATTATATTATATTATATTATATTATATTATATTATATTATAACTATATTAAAGAATAGAGAAAGGATGCAGACAGAAGGCTTAACAAGATACTAATTAAAAACTCCTGACTCTCTCCTCAGAGTCCGACACAGCCTGACCACGATTGGTCATTAAGTCAAAACAATTCACATGTTGGATTAAAAAAAATCTCCAAACCACATTCCAAAGCAGCAAAACACAGGAGAAGCGAATGAGATAATATTGTTTTCCTTTTGCTCTGAGGTTTCTCAGCTTCCCAGGAGAAGAAATCCTGAAGGGATTTTTCAGAAAATATGATGGTGACACTTCTGAACCTATGGATCTACCCTTTCTGGTATTTGTTTCTAGGTTTTTTCAGCCTGGTTATAATTTGATATCCCCCACAGCCAGTGACCATGAGCTTTACTATTTAATTAGATGCTCTGAGAAGAGAACAGGCTTTGGTTAGCCTTAAATCTTCTTTTAGTGGTTGTCATGAGTTCTTTTTGTCATGAGAAATTGTGGATAATCATTTCACCATTCACTTCCATAAAATTAATCTTTTTAATACATTTTTACCATGTATTCTTCTTCACAAGCAGGAAAAAGATATACCAGTCTAATCAAGCCTGCTCATCCTTCCCTCCTAGACAAGAGGGGCTTTGGATGTCCCATCCTGGAAGTGTTCAGGGCTGGATGGGGCATTGAGGAACCTGGTCTGGTGAAAGGTGTCTCAGCCCACAGCAGGGAGGTTGGAATTGGAAGATTTTTAAGTCCTTTCCAACCCAAACCCTCCTATGATTCTTTGTTCTCTGCCTTGGAACAGCTCCATCACACTTTGTAGCTTTCTCAGACCTGTGCTGTTTGTGATGGAAGGGTTAACAAAACAGCCAATATCTGAGATGAAACCTTTCTGTGGATTTACATCATGCCAGGTTTCATTTTATCCGCCCTTGCTGAAGACATTAAATGGTGAAATTTTCTCTCTTTTTCAGCAATTTACTCTTTTTCCAAGACATCTATTCCTTTCTCCACTAGACATTGTGTTTAAGAAATGCTTTGCATTAAATGCTTTCTCTGCCTTTCTTACTTACTCATCTGACATAATGACATTTTCTGGCAAATCTTCCTGGTCTCTTTTTGGATTTGGCTGCCCTAAGTAATTCTGCACTGCTTGCAAAGTCTGCCACCTCACAGCTCCCTCCTCTTCACCAGGTTGTTAAAGAGCTTGTTGAATACCACACGTCTCTGTGCAGCTTCCCTGCTCAGAAAACTCAGTGTTTATTCCTGCATTGTGTTTCCTTTCACTATTAATCCATGACAACACCTTTCCCCTCATCCCACTGCAGCTCATTTCTGTCAGAGCCTCTTAAAACTCCAGCTAGACTACAATTAAAAAAAAAAAAAAAATCAGCCTAGTCTCCATTACCCAACTAGTCACTTAACATTCACTTTTCCTCCAAAGTTCTGCCACCAAGACACTTTTAATCTCAGTTGACTTTGAGACTCAGGTGTGTGAAGTGTGAATTGGTGGCTAACCAGCAACGTGATAATTTGCATTTACTTCTGGAAGTAAAAACCAGCTGCTGGTACTGAGTTTTCTACAGATGCACCCTCAAAAGCAGTCCCAAACAGAAAGAAGAGAAAAACAAGGAGAGAAACTGAAAGAGGGCAGCCCTCCCACCTCCTCCCCACCCCACGCTCTGCTCAGTCCTTCACACTCAAGCACACTCTAAATCATCAGATTGTGCAGGCTTGAATACAAACCTCTCCTTTCAAGCAGTTGAAATAATCCTGCTCTGTGGCTGAGCTCATCACCCAGGCCATTTTCACCACCCTGAAATGAGTGCCCACATTTTGTCTGTGGTGGTTCATCTCATGGGTTATGAATGGGTCCTACCTGGCAGCAAGGCAGTCAGGATGAGGGGAAGCAAAATGCATTTCTGGAAGCTCTCCATTGGAGCATTCTCTCCTGGTCCCTGGGGCAGGAAGCCACCAGTGGTCACTGCATGCTTGAGAAGGAGCTGAAGGACAGAACTCCTGGAGAAACTCAGGAATGAGTTTGGGTGCTGTGACGAGGGTGACTTTGTGTGACCTGTAGCACCAACAAGGAGAAAAGATTAAATGAGGGAGGGTTTGGAAACAGAGCTGAGTCTTTCCTCAAATAACTGTTTTAAAGACACAGAGGACCTTTTTTCCAGCAGAGAAACCTCCTCCTGCAGATCTCCCAATTCCTCAGCCCCTCCTGCTTCAGCACTGACAGGGCCAGGGCAGCTCCAGCTGCATCATTAAAGTTACTCCTGAGCCACTGGGAAAAATAATTCTCTGAGCTGCTGCACTTGTGAAGATGAGAAACATCAAATCTCCTCCCAGCTGCCCAGACTGAGCCCTCAGAAAGGCTGAGAGTGCAAAAAAAGGTCCCCAGAGTTATTCCTCAGAATCTGAGAGTGCCTCCTATACCCCACTATAAACCACCTGCAGCTCTCCACTGTGGTCAGAAATAATACACAGATTCTGGGTGTGAGACACCACCTTACTCCCATATTTTCTACCTTTTCAATGTTTGTGATTCACTTGTGAGATATTCTCCTCCTCCCCCTCAAAATATGTGGGAGAGGCTTTGACTGTGCTTGGTTTACAAATTCCTCTTCTGGGCCACTGAAGCTTGCCTTTGTGAAAGGAACCCGGGCCAGAGGATGTGGTTTTGTGGCCGGACCAAATTTCTTGTCAGAAAAGTGCTTCTGACTCCTGGGGTGCTCTCAGTGGCAGCACTGTGCAGTGCATGACAATTGTCACCACAGAGACACCCTGGGTTCCCTGCAGCACCAGGAGGTACCGGAGCTGCGTTCCCTGCTGGAATCTGGCAGGCTCAGCTTTCATTTTCATCCCCATTTTCCCATTTTCCAAGCTTTCAGTTTACCCTGGGAACCTACAGGACAGCCCTGTCAACTTGATCATTTTCAGCCAAACCTGTGGGCTGGTTTCTTCTCCTGCTCATTCAAAGGCTGGTTCGGGTTTTTCTAGCGCATTTTGAAAGGTTTTGGGTCTTTTTATCTCCATATTTTATGTGTGGAGGAGTCCCCAGCAGGCAGGTGGGGGAGGGAGGGTCACTGTGCACAGCCTGGAGGGATTTCTCTGTGCTCTGTCGCTGTGACAGCTCCTGGCTGTCACACACAAACCAGTCAGGACTACAGGAGCTGCTATCATCTGTCATACCAAGTGCAACAGCCCGAGTAAAGCCCCAGGAAACAAATCCAAAACACAGGGCTGGGTCTTTTTCCAGGAAGCTGTGACACCAAGCAGGATTTCCAACCAGAACAGCAGCCTTCCTACCCGCCCTGACAAATCCAGCTGCACCAAAGCAATCTGAGCTGGGCAAAGTTTGACATGGTGAAGAATAAACTGGCAAGAATATTGTGCCAAATCCCCGACAAAAATCAGTAAACAGCTTGGGCTGAAGGAGAGCAAGCCAGGAAAGAGAGGGATTTATAATATTTTGTTTTACTTGGTTTCAAAATGGACTTTCAAAGGGCTGGGAAATATAATCTGATCCCCAGATGAAACAGGATATTTTGGCTGAGGATGAATTAAATGCCTGGGTTTGTTTTGGGCTGCTTTCCCCCTCCTCTGCCCGTGCATGGGTGACTCAGGTTGCCAGGGCAGCTCTGAGCCTGCTCTCTTCCTCATCCATGACACAGGCAGGGGATAACAACAATAATTATCCCCTCGAGGAATGGCAGCTGGAGCCGGAGAGGGGCTCAGATGCTTTGGGCACCCCAGGACGGACACCAACCCCAAATGCCAGGAAGCAGAATAGCAGACAGAGCCACAAACCACTCCTGCCACCCAGGGCAGGCTCCCTGCTGAGGCAGGAGCAGGCAGAAGGCTAAAAGGGCTAAATTATCTTCCACCCCCCGGCTCTGTCGGCTGGGAAGCAAATCCAGGCTGCCCAGGGCTTTACCTGGATCACATCCCTGGCGCTGAGGTCTCTGCCACCGCTTTCCTTCTGACGACAGCTCCGGCTCACGCTGCCCACGCAGGAGGCTGGAGGGGATCCAGGCGAGGATCCCGGGCCAGCCCTCACCTGCTGTCCCCAGGAAATGTCCCTCAGGTGTTGGGGACACGGTCCGTGAGGGAAGGGAGGCTGCTCCGAGCTGTCCCTCAGCCGCAGGCCGTGCCTGGCACTGTGACACGCAGGGATGGCCTCTGCCTTCCTCCGCCCTGTGCCTGTCAATGTTTAACCGGCCCGGAGGAAGTGACACGGCCGGTGACACCCGGAGCCAGCCCCGCAGGGTGACACCCGGAGCCAGCCCCGCAGGGTGACACCCAGAGGGAGCCCCGCACGATGACACACGGAGGGAGCCCCGCACGATGACACACGGAAGGAGCTCCGCAGGGTGACACACGGAGCCAACCCCGCACGGTGACACCCGGAGCCAGCCCCGCAGGGTGACACCCGGAGGGAGCCCCGCACGGTGACACCCGGAGCCAGCCCCGCAGGGTGACACCCGGAGCCAGCCCCGCACGGTGACACACGGAGCGAATCCCGCAGGGTGACACACGGAGCCAGCCCCGCAGGGTGACACACGGAGGGAGCCCCGCACGGTGACACCCGGAGCCAGCCCCGCAGGGTGACACACGGAGGGAGCCCCGCACGGTGACACCCGGAGCCAGCCCCACACGGTGCCCGCACAGCAGCGCCGCGGGACAGCCGGACTGGACCCGGCACGGCCGGGGAGAGCGCTCGGGGAGGTCAGGGGGGCAACCAGCAGGGAACAGGAATGGCCTGGGACGGGTGACATGTCACAGGGACACAGGTGAGAGCAATGGTGCCAATTTGCCGTTACAGTGGCACAGGTGGGCGTCATGGTCTCTGGAATGGGTGTCCCCTGTCACAGTGACACAGGTGAGAGCCATGGTCCCTGGAACGGGGTGGGGGGGTGGGTGAGACGGGTCTGGGACAGGTGTCCCCCGTTACAGTGACACAGGTGAGTGCAATCGTGCCAATTTCCCCCCTTATAATGACACAGGTGAGAGCACTGATGCCAATGTCCCTGTTATAATGACACAGGTGTGTGAAGTGTTGCCTGGAATGGATGTCCCCTGTTATAATGACACAGCTGAGTGAACAGTGCCTGGCACTGATGTCCCCTGTTACAATGGCAGAGGTGAATGCAATGATGCCAATGTCCCTGTTACACTAGCACAGGTGAGTGTGATGTGCCTGGAATGGATGTCCCCTGTTACAGTGACACAGGTGAGTGTGATGTGCCTGGCACCAATGTCCCCCCTTTACAATTACACAGGTGATTGCAATGGTGCCAGTTTCCCCTGTTATACTGACGCAGGTTCATGCAGTGGTGCCTGGTGAAATAAACAGGGCAGGAGATCTTTCTCCTTTCAATGCCTTTAGTAAAAATCAGCTTGGGTGGGAAGAGCTGACCGGTTGCGCTCACGCTGCTGCTGCTCCCAGGAGTGGCACGAAGGAGGAGGAAAATTCAGCTTTGTCCGCTGGTCTGCAGGCAGAGCTGGGGCTCCCGTCCTCACGAGAGCACCAGGAGATTCCCACTTTTGTGGTTTGACATTCAGGATCCTCTTTCTAGCCGACGTCTTTAGGTTAGGGTGAAAGGTTAAAAGGGTCTCAGCGGACACTGGATTCTGTTCCTCATGTCTAGACATCATTTCAGTCTCTTAATTCCGTGTTGGCTCGTTGTTTTTAGGGGTTTTTGCTAGGTTTGGTGAGGAGTTTCCTCGTCCCACCCCATTGTCCCCTCCTCTTCACCATCCCAGGGGGGTGCCATCCTCCAGGCAGCAGCAGGGTGGTACTTGACAGAAAGGGGAATTCTCAACCATCAACGACAGGTAGTTAATGAAAAACTGTTAACAGGTGATTACAACATGAAACTATCGACAGCAAACAGTTAGAACTCCACCCTGGCAGCAACTGGCCCAACCTGTGAACTCTGCAACCTTTAAAAAAACCTTTAAAAAAACTTTTCTACTCATAACACCTGGCACTGATGTCCCCTGCTGTAATGGCACAGGTGGGTGTGATGAGGCTGGAGCACATCCCACTGTTAAAGTGCCTCAGGCAGCGTGGCAGAGTGCAGCAGTTCTTGTGCCAGCCGTGCCCCTGCCAGCGGTCACTGTCACCCCAGCTGGGCGTGCTGAGGGCCACCAGGAGCCCTCGACAGGGTCAGGGGCTGAGCCAGGGCCAGGGAGCATCCAGGGGCTCAGTCTGCAGCTGGAGGAGATGGGGCAGGGCTGCAGGTAAGGATTTGTAAGAGCTGGGGTGTAAAACTTTTCAGGTAAATCTTTTGCATGTAAAACCAAGGTGCCCATCCAGGATCAGGCTGTGGCAGCACTGGGGAACATCACAGGGTCACAGAATCAATTAGGGTGGAAAAGACCTCTGGGATCATCAAGGACAACCTTTGACCGATCACCTTGTGGCACTGAGTGCCACGCCCTTAAACGCCTCTTGAAGTCTTTCCTTAAACACCTGCAGGGACAGTAACTCCACCTCCCTGGGAGTGCTTTCCAGTGTTTCATCACCCTTTCCGTGATGAAATTCCTCCTGATGGCCCCAGGAGACTGAGGGGGTTGTGTGTGTGAGATGTTCTTATAGCCTTTGTCTTCTTCCAAGAACTGCATCCTGCATTTTATGCCATTGTTGGTCAGTGAGTTGAACTGATGTGGCATGTCAGGGGATTTTTATGATGAGCTTAAATTGTAAAAAAGGGATGTAAAACTTCTCTAAACTGTATTTCTTATAAGCACAGTAACAGTAGCAGGTAGAAATTAATGCCACAGTGACTCAAAATGGAAAGGTTCATCAAAGGGAAATGAATGATTCAGTTTGGACAATAGTGAGAAATTTCTGAAAATAAATTTTTAAAATTTGGCTTTATTAGAAAAAGTATTGCCCAGACTTGTTAAAAGAAATAGCCATGAAAGCTGTGGGAAGAGGTTTTTTTGACCAGTTATAATTTTTGTTACTATTTCCTTGACTTTACAAACCTTCTTTTTTAAAGTCTAAAACATCACACTCTTGTTCCACTGACTGAAATAACAATATTCTTGAAATGCCTTCCATACAGGTGTGTCTGAATAAAGCTAGAGCAAAAAAAAAAAGGGATAAATAACATCTAATGAGCACATTCCATCTCTGGTTGCCCAAGCAGGAGAAGTGCAGAAGGTTAAAATGAATTTTCAACTTGCATTAATCAAGATGACACTTCATAAAAACGCTTTGGAAAGGATAATTGCTGCTTTTAGAACTTTTACAAAGCTGTCATTTAGCACTGCTGAGAAGAGATTGTCCTCTCTACACTGAGGGGCTGGGCATGAACCAATGAAGAGCAATTAGAGAGATGACAGAGCCAAAATCAGTTGTGTTAGAGAAGACCAGCACGTGCATTGGTATTTTATTAATTATTAATTACTGCCCTTGTCAGCTCCTTCCTTCCTTTGGCTTTCCTAATGAACCACGGTGTTGGGATGAGTAAAACTTTGGGGTAGGATGGAGTGGGGTAGGACGGAGTGGGATAAGATGTGGTCCCCAGTGAGCATGCACAAGGTTACCCATGCTCATGATGTTTAAAAGACCAGGTCCTTACTTTTCCAGGTTGATTTCAATGGAAAAGCATCTTGGTCACTGTGAATCACCAGGCAAGTCCTGCCTCCCACTCCACTTCCCCAAGACACTTCTTTCCAATTTTTTCTTTTTCTTCTGCCGGTGAGTAGGAGGATTTTCACCCATTTTCATCCCCCCCCCAGCCCTTCCAAACCCATTTCTGGATGGTGTGTACACTGTGAACTCCTAAGCAACCCCCCACATTTTTGTTCTGGGGTGTGTGAGGCTGGAACATATGTCTGCACAGCTTGCTGTGCCATCCCACACAAGGAGCTCTGAGGGAAATGGACTTCCTGGGATTCACTCAGGGAAACCTTCTGTCACTGCCACTGGGGCCACAAGTGTAATTTCTGTTTCCCCTGCAGGAGAATGGGACAAATTGTCACGATGGGAATGGCTTCAGACTGAAAGAGCTGGTTTAGATGGGATATTAGGAATACATTCTTCCCTGGGATGGGTGTGAGGCCCTGGCACAGGGTGCCCAGAGAAGCTGTGGCTGCGCCTGTGTGGGAAATGGATTTGTAGAAAATTCTCAAAGACAGAAGGCTCACACAGTGTGCATCTGTATGCAAATCTTAAGATAAGAAATACTAACTTAAAAATACCATAGAATAGGACAGACATTGTTGAGAGAAAAACAGAACTAGAAACAAGTTTCAAAGAATAGCCTTACAAAAAAGACTAGGTACTTTAGAGAAACAGAACTGTGAAAGATGCATTGTAGTGGGACCCACAAGGGGTAATTTTAGATAATTGGCTTTAAGGCATTTACAGCATGGTGTGGCTAAAGCTAATAAGCCAAGAAATGCTGATAATGCACTGTAATTAAGAAATAGTTAACTTCTGATTGTAATAGTATAAATTATACCACCTGTATTGTCTCACCCCTCACATGAGACTGAAAATAAAAGTTTTTAAAATGCCTCTAAGTCAGAAAAAAACTTCATCCAACACCCTGGATCCCTGGCAGTGCCCAAAGCCAGGTTGGACACTGGGGCTTGGAGCAGTCTGGGACAGTGGAAGGTGTCCCTGCCATGGCACAGGAGATGGAATCAGATGATCTTTAAGGTCCCTTCCAGCCCAAACCATTCTGTGATAGAAAATGAACAGCATTTAGACACCTTCATCTGTAAAATCACCAGGCCCTACAGTTCCATGCTGTATTTTGGCTTTTTTAGCTGAGTCAAAGAAAATATGATCAGATTGTGTGAGCACTAAAACAGCAGAGAAAAGCCACTTTCTGAGTGAAGCTGATTTGAGGTCGGTGCTAGAAACAGAAATAAGATTCTTCATTTCTTCATGGAAATGGGCTTGGAAGGAGGTTGGACCATTACAAGGATTTTGAGAAATGGCTCCCTACCAAAGAAATAAATGTTGTTTTCTCTCATGAAGAGCAAGGGAATTGAAACCCCTAGAAAAGACAAAGGCAGGAGAAAAGCTGTCTATGGGACTGAATTAGCTGTCTCTATCTTGCCTACAGGATGCTGCCCTCCAGTAGCAAATCAGGCCAAAGAAGTGCTAAGCCATAACTTTTCCAACTCTGCCTCTGTTTTTTTCCTCTCTTTTTATGCTCTTCCTCCTTTCCTCTACTGTTCTCCAAAATATCTGGTGCTCTGCAAGGTTTCTCATTCAAAACAGATTTTATTCGTGTTAGCTATAGAAGTCTGAGACACACAGATCCCTCTCTGTCTCTAACGAGGTTTTTTTTAAATCTTATAATTAGTCTGTTAGTGCAGTCACATTTTTCCTTAATCAGAAGCTTAGAGGAAAAGCTCTGGAAATTACAGGGCTGGGCCATTTCCTCTTTGTGTCACCTTTGTAAACATTGAGATGCATTTTCTCCCATTGTCTCCCTCCTTATTTTCACTCCAGAGGAGTCTGAAAGGCTGGGCTGGACTTTCTGGTTTAGACTGCAAAAGTAGCTGAGACCATTCCCACCAGGTTGCTTCCCACTGGTCTAAGGAATCCTGCTTTGTCTCTTTCCAAGGAAGTCAGGTAATCTTTGCCTTGATGTAAAGATTCATGAAATTATGCTGCCATGAATCTAGGCCAGGATAAATCATCAAAAAACCTTGTAACACCCATTTAATTAATCTGTTTTTTCTTTAATTTCTTTTTTTGTTTTCTTTTTTTTTTTTTCCCTTGCTGATTATAGTAAAGCCACAGCTCTTTGCAGAATTGCTGTGGGCCTTTAATGAGGAAAGTTTTGGACATAATCTTCTTCCAGACTTTCACACCCAGGAGGCCTCAGGATTAAACACTATTTTTTTGGCATGAATACCCTCACAGTTTTTATTTGTCCTGAATAAATCTGCACAACTGGAATGCTGTTCTCCAGTCCTCTCCTGCCAGCACTCCTTGGGAACCACATTCCATGCTTCCCCTTGGCCAGGTGCATTTCTCCTCTCCAGCACTGAAAACAGTGAGTTGTAGCTGGGAAAATGAAAATGTCATCATTCAGGGCAGGTAGATGAAGACATTTATCACGGAGTTCAGGCAAGATGAAGTAAGAAAGTTTATCACACAGTGACAGAAGATGCAGCTTTGGTGCTGTCAGAGGGAGTGTAAATCTGAGAAGGAAATTTTTTAATACATCAGTTCCCCTAGCAACATTTTCTTTAGCTTTAGAAATGCTTTGTCTCTGATTCAAACAGCTCTAATTGCTCTGGTTATCCTTCAGTTTATTCTAAAGAACTTTTCAAAGCGTGATAATGTGCCAAGAAAAGGGAAATATATCATTCTCTACACTCATAATCATGATTTCATTTTTCATTATTGCTTAAGGTCATGCTTTTTAGACTCTTCCTAAGGCTTACATGGAAAACCAGATTCTTCAAGGAGTTCAAGCAAAGTGCAAATCTGCCCAGAGCTCCTTTAAAACTGGTGCTCACCACGTCTCTCTAGCAAGCACAGTGAGTCCAGCTCTGGGCACACCAGATGAACAAAGCTTTGTCAGAGGAGTGCACACACAGACTCTGAGTGCAGGGCTCCAAATCCCACAGGACTTCCCAGGAAAATTACCATGAGATCGTGGATTTAAACCCCTTTTCACACAGAATCCCACAGAATTTATTGGATTGGAAGGGACCTCTGAAGTTCATCTTGTTCAACACCCCCAGGCCTTTCTTATTTTCCTGATGGTTTTGCAAGGGCTGCCAGTTATGAGAAACATTCATGCTCACACCTCTGAAAATAGAATATTAATGAGTATTCCCCAAGTGCCCTGTGGCAGTACCAGCTGTGGGTTTCTCTGGGTCTGGATTGAAGGCACTCCAGATGGTGTTTCATGTTCAGACTCAGGTGTTTATTATTTCTTATCAGTGAAACAGT